>JABUQX010026006.1:42500-91277 GCA_015478945.1 Trachelipus rathkii
CGGGGGTGGAAAAATTTCGTTCTCTCCACTCACTCTCGCCAATTTTCATTCAGGTAGAAATCGTTGCAGGGGATACTCTTCGACGAGGCAATGCGGGCTTTCATCAAACGAAAAGTGGTAACTTCCTTGGTTCTCCTATGACAAATCTTTCTGGCCTTTGCCAAAAACATCTCAGGCAACTTCTGTAAATCTCCCTCCTCTGATGGTTCTGTTTGTTCAATTTCTCCAACTGAAAAGGGCAATCTCTTCGGCACTATTTTCCACTAACTCAACCTAGAAGATTCTGGTATTTCTTTTCTCCTCCTTCTATAATTCTTATGTCTTTGCCTCTGATTACATTTGATCGGGTGCATAGGCCTGAAATCTATGAAGGATAGGAAGACGGGTGCCAGATGGCATTCCTCCCCAAGTTTTGAGGGAGTGGTGCTTCCGTGCTATCCCCGCGCCTCGTTCAACTATACTCTCTATGTCTCTATACTAGCACTTTCCACTCAGTGTTGGAAGCTCGCACAGGTCCAACCTATTCCGAAAAA
Organism: Trachelipus rathkii; assembly: GCA_015478945.1. NCBI lineage: Eukaryota > Metazoa > Arthropoda > Malacostraca > Isopoda > Trachelipodidae > Trachelipus > Trachelipus rathkii. The sequence goes on from JABUQX010026006.1 coordinate 43,034, forward strand.
AGGAAGGCCGGCTCTGATTCTTCCACTATCGCGCTAGAGCTCTCACTTGTATTTTATCTAAGAATCTTTGAAACGCTTCTCAACTCTCACTTCTAAGATTATCTGGAAACTCATCTTCTTTCCGATAGCCAATACGGCTTTCAGAGCTAGAGGTTCTTCTGGCCGATATACTTTCCTATCTAACCGATTTATGGTTTCAGCTCTTAGGAACTACGGGGAGACTTGCGTGGTGGCGCTTGACTATGCCAAAGCATTTGACGAGTATGGCACGCGTCACTGCTCTCGAAGCTCCCTTCCTTTTGGGTTTCCTCCCTCTCTCTTTGCTTACTTATGTCTTAGCTTTCTTTCAAATCGCTGTCCATATCGGCTGTTTGTTGATGGGGTTTCTTTCTTCTTTTTCTGTCAATAGTGGTGTTCGCCAGGGTTCTGTCTTATCTCTCCTACTTTATTCCTATTTTTATGATCTTCTCACCTGCACATCTAAACTCTATCCACTCATATACCGATGACTCGACCTTTTATTTTTCAAACTCATTCCAGTTCTGCTTCCTCTTTACTTCTAGAATTGTCTCTCGTTTTAATCTTTCTGATTCTATTATCGCTTGATCTGATAGAATTTCCAGATGGGGTCCGTCTCACCTTGTGAAATTCAATTCTTTAAAAACAGCAACTTTCTGCAAAATCTCTTTCTGCTACAAAACGCATTCTACACTTTCCTTCTCTTCGAACGGTTTCTCTCGCGTCTCTGTTGCCAATTAAACATCTTGCCTTAACATAAACAAAAATGTCTTGGAAACCTCATGTTACAACGATTGCTAGGGTGGCCTCACAGATTGGGAGTTCTGTTTAGACTTTTTTCTCTTCTCAGTTGCTCCAGCTATACAAGGGTCCTCATCCGCCCTTGTATGGAGTACTGCTCTGCATATCTGGGGGGGAATCTGGTTTCACCGCTTTTGGATAGGGTCGAGTCATAGGCCAAAAGGCTTATATAACTGTTCTGTTTGGTGCTTTATCTCTATTCTATAGGCACCTCAGCAGCAAGTGCTCGGGGAACTTAAAATTTGCGTACGCCGCACTTTTCGACGGCCTCGTAGACAGGGGTTCTGTTCTGCGCAAAGTTTTGTGTGATATTGGTAACTCCGCTAGTTCGCTGTGGTGCTTAATTCTTTCCCGCCACCTCTTTTCTGTGGAAATTCTCTTACAATCTCTTGTATTGTCCTGTTGAATTTAAATTCCTCACTTTAAAGCTGCGTTGTGCTCATTGCGTAATTTGGGCTAGAGGGTGAACTTTAGAGCGACTACACCCCCTCTTGAATAGGGCTCTGACTGTGAGTGGGTAGTGACAACTGTAAAAAAAAAACTTTCTTAGTGGGCAGATATGTGGCAAGTGATTTTTAATATTCAGCCATCCAAACATCATCAGATTATCAGAAAATCGCACTCTCAACATTAACCTGCCAGATTGGAACATATGTCGCAACAACTTACTTTACCTACTCAACTTAAATTTAAGACCATTAGAATTCCTGCACTCACACACGTCCACAAAATCTACATAGCTTCTACTAACAAGTCACTCATCAGAATTGCAAATCTTTCTATCCCATCACTTCTCATTCCTTTCCCCACCAACACAAACACATTTCACACTCACACCACTCATGTTTCAACGTTCTTCATCTTTGTTTCAGTCACAGCCTGCAAATCAAATTTGCCCTTCTTAAATACATTATATCTCTCTCCTCTTCTCCTCAACATTTTATTCTCTGAATTCAATGTATCCAATACGATTCGTACCCATTTCGCCGAAGATAGAACGCGCTTACAGCGATCACGACCTTTTCTGAGCCATGCATTTAGCATTCCTGGCAAAAGATAAGTGTAGTGGGCAGCCAACCCAACTACACCATCCCTAGTCGGCTCTTACGACACGCAGGACATACGATTCGGCAGTTTTTTTTTCTTCGGCCCCACACCATAGATCATCAAGGGATACGCGGGATGGTCTGTAAGATGTTGTCTAGAAGAGGGGTGTGGTTATAAGTAATAATGTATATGATATGTGGATAAAAGGTGGTGTTTCCAAGATATTGTCTGGAGGATGAGAGAAGGATATGAACGCAAACAGAAGGCGAACATTAAGGGCCACTGAAGTCATAACATACGCATAATCAAAAATGGTATATATATATAATAACATATGTATATTATTATAATATATATATTATATATATATATACGTATATATATATATTATATATATTATATATATTATATAATATAATTAAATATATATTATATATATATATATATATATATATATATATATATATATATATATATATATGTATTATTGAGTTTTAATATTATCCAAAATTATTAATATTTGTTCAATTAATCCAAATAATCGGCAAAAATTGCCGATGACGATGACGAATTGAAAAAAAAACATGCCGATTTTGACGATGAACGATGAGATGAACGATTATCGTCTCATAACTATATATATATACTAGTATATATATATATAATATCAATATATACATTATATATATATAGCTTTATAACTAATATAGTGCTGAAATGATAATATATATATATATCTATATAGTAGTATACTATATAGTATATATATATATATATATATTAATGGTACAGAGGTGGGCGGTAAGGCTGGGCTTTTCTTTTCGACTTTTCGTCCATTGTTCTCCTACTGCTTTTCTTTCCGATGCTTGTACACCTTACCACCAATCTTGGGGCAAAGAGGAAGGTGAGAGAAAAAAGAAAGATATATATACTAATAGTACTATATATATTATATATAATATATATATTATATATGATATATATATATAGTATATATTATATATATTATATATATATATATATATATATATACTATATATTTGTATGGTATAATAGTTATATAATATAGTATATATATATATCATATAATGAGAACTAAGATTATTCAGCTACTTATAAAATTCACTTACTTGAATGAAAATCTCGACGATTTTGATGGTGAAGTTGGTGTCGCAGGCGAGTCGCTTCCATTATGGTGTAAATCGGTGCCGTTTCGACTGTCGTCACCGTTGGAAATAGCCTCCAAGGAACCATCCAATCGTAGGATAAGCTCTTGATAGCAAGATATCAATTGAGCAGGCATGGCAATAGGCCGAAAGTTTATGTGTCCGTGTGTAGTTCGATGCCATTAGGAGCTGGTGAATAGAGGAGATTTTAACACTGGGGTTGCTGCTGCTTTTTTTCTTTGTGCTCGAATAAAAAAGTGATATAAGTATTCTACCATTCGAGACAATCTCTTTTATCTCGTTCTTAATGTTGCTGTCGTCATCGCTATTATTACTGGGGAAAGATGCGAGTGGCGCGGACACAGACAAACAGGAAGCAGAACTCTGAGAAGGTAAAAGAGGTGGTAATGACCCAGGAGGGTCTCCAAAAGTGGAACTTGGCACTCCTGTTGAAGTAGATGATCCTCCCAAGGCTCGAAATACTTCGTCCATAAGACTGGGTCCCAAATCGAATGAATGCACCTCCGAATACAAGGCTTATTGCCTCTTTATATATATATATATATATATATATATTATATATATATTATATATATATATAATATATATATATAATATATTATATTATATATATATATATATAAATATATATATATATATATATCATATATATATAGTATATATATATTATATCGATGGAGTAGTATATATAATTATATATTATATATATAATATATATATATATATACTATAGTATGCAGGTTAACATAATGGAGTCATTCTATCACCAACATTCTTTAATCTTTTAATACACGATTTTCCACAACCCGCATCCCTCTCAATAAAAATCAATAGGTGTTGCAGATAACCTGACAATAACCTCTCAAAGTCCATCTATAAAGTACATGCAGTCGTGAACTTAAGCAATTACATAAATACAAGTTGAACATTGGGCATAGTCAGCGACAGAATGACTGCTCTGTCCAAAAATCCTTCACCTCACAGCCGTGTTTCTGCTCACACCTGAGAGGAATTCAATACCCATTCATGCAGTTCTTCCTCATCAAACACAGACTTCCATATAATAAACACACCATCGTAGGCTTAACTTTTGATACACAAATGACTTTCACCCCCACATAAACAAGCTTACCTCTAGAGTCATACATAAACTAAATGCAATGAAAACACTAATCAGAACATATTTTGACCAACATGAAGAGTTCCTCGCTATTGTATACAAGCAATACCTTCGTCCCATCTTGAACTATGCATCACCAGTCGCATGGGCGCATAATAGTTTCACACCAAATCCAAAAACTTGAGAGCGTTCATAACAAAGCTCTCAGAATAGTAACAAGCTGCCTCCAACCCAAACCCATCCATCACTTATAAATAGAAACAAAAATACTCCCTATAAGAGCCCCAATCTTGATATGTTGGGCGCCAGTTTTGACAGCAGATACTGCTCAGCAGACGCCAAGCCGGCCTTTCCGCCAGGAAGAAAATATCCCGCGAGTATGTCCTATTCTAACATATACAACACATGAGGGGATTAGGGATGGGATTAGGGATGGGATTGTGGGATCATTGTGCCATTTTATGTAAGATTAAGTTAGTGGGGGCTTGGATGGAGAGGAAAGTGATAAGGAAAGAAGTGGGAATAATTAAGAGTGAAGTTAAATGGACAAGGTAATAAGGAAAAAAGGTTTTAAAAATTTTTTTTTTCTTTAAAGAAACAGAAAAAAGCGGGGGGCCTTTTTATTTGCGCAAATAAATCAGCTTGACTGTTAACAGATGAAACTGACAAATATGGATATACGAAATGAAAGGAAGCGTTTGTTAGTAGTGCAGAAGAAGTATGTGGGTGCAAGAGTACGGAAAGTAAGAATGTTTAACAGTGAGTGGATGAATATGAAGAGGTGAATTTGCAGGCGTTTTAAAAGTAAAAGAGAGGGTACGGTGTGAAGATGTACTTAAACGCCAAAACGTGAGGGTTTCAAAAATAAAAGTGTTTGGAATCGTATAATATAGGAGGGAAAAAAGTAAGACATAAATGTTGCATACTGTCAAGAGGAAAATGAGGTAAAATGACAGTTCTTGGGGAGGATAAATGGGAAGCTTACAGAGGGCATGGAAAGCTCTTGGAAGGAGAGCGTGAAAGTAAGAATGAGTAATAAGACGGCGGGATGAATCTGGCCATAGAATATTGAAACAAGGATGGTCTTGTAAACTCTGATGAAATGGATATGTGGTACGTGTGTGGAGTAGAAAACTTCGAAAATCTGCATAACATTGGCAGTAATGAAGAGGTAAATGTATGTGGGTTTGATGATGCAAGAAGGAATAGGTATTTTGGGAATGAGGTAAATTAGTAAGGGGGAGGTAATTGGGAAGAAAGAGAAGTTGAACGATGGTAAATCTTGGCAGGACAGTGAAGGAAATTACTAGGTCGAAATGATTAAGAAATGGAACGAGAATGGTTATGATGTGATTTGAAGTTGTGGAGCAAAGCTTTTATGGGAGAGGGAAAGCAGGCAATAGCATACCTATATATAGGTACAGGGGGATAGAGGAGAATGCAGGAATTATAAGGGAATTAGTTTATTGAGTATTGCAGAGAAGATATATGCTGGTATTTTGGTTGAAAGTGTACGTCGTGACTGAGGGACTGATTGGTGAAAGATACAAAGAAGTATTTTAGAAGTGGTAGATGTGTGGATCAAATTTTTAACACAATGAACAACTGAGTTGAGAGAAAAATTAAGAGAAGAATTAATATTATTATTTAGGCTTTATGGATTGTGATGATAGGACGATTAATCTAGGGAGGCTCTATGGCGAGTGTGAAAGATAAACGCCATGATATGTGTGGAACCATGTTCCGAAACAGAAGCAGAGAATGTATAAAACGAAACGATGTAAGAATAAATGAAGGTGAAAGTGATTGGTTAACATATTAATAGCTGAGGATGAGGGTAGGTTGACTGATATTGATTTTTAACAATATTTTGGTCATTTGTATATGGATGGGGGTTATGAAATGAAAGAATTTGAGGTATGGGTGACAGGGGAAGGTCGTTAGAATGATGGACAGCATGGAAAGTAATGGAGGACGTGCCCTACTGTTATTACATGCGGATGATTTGGCTTTCCTGTGGCGAATCTGAAGAGATTTTGAGAGGATTGGTAGAGGGTTTTGGCAGGATGTGTCATATGAGGGGTTTGAAAGTAAATGTAGATAACATTATGGTTATCGTAGTGAGTGAGGGGAGTCCGCGGTGTGAAGTTATGCTAAATGGTGAGCAACTGGAACAAGTGTTTGAGTTAAATATTTTGGATATATGTTGGGTGAAAAGGGAACGGATTATGCTGAGTGTAGTAGGAAAGTGAGAGTAAACTGGTAGGATAAGGTGCTGTAGCAATCATATTCAAATCATTGGTGGATTTAAAGGGTGCACACGGTTAAAGTCTTTGAAGATGCGCTAGAGATTATAGCAAGGGATGCTGTTGTTACCACGGCGACTGGCTAAGAATGGATGGCTAGTAGTTTTGCAAGAGGATATGTTGTTACCCGTTTTAATGTATAATAGTGAAATTATGGTCTGGAATAAGAGGTATAGATCCAAAGTACAATGTGTTGAAATGGACAATCTTTGGAGCGTGTTAGGTGTGAAAAGAATTGATAAAATGTAGAACGAATGTATTAGGGAGTTGGGTGGTGTGAATAAATGCGTAAATGAGAGAATAAGCGAGAGTACATAGAGACGGTTTGGTCATATGGAAAGGATAGATGATAGTCCATTGGTTGAGCGAATGTATAATGGTGAGCGTGCTGGGAATCGACAGGGTGTAAGACCGAAGAAAAAGTGGATTGAGTCAGTAAAAGAATGCCTGAAGGAGAGGAATGTGAGTTTGGCAGAGGCGAGAAGAAAGGTGCATAACAGGAGTGAATGGCGGGATTTTGTGAGGGAGTATGGTTGTTGGCTTGTGGCTGACTGCTTAGAGTTCTCACTTAAGGAATAAAGCTAACGGTAAGATTGTACTTTCTTTTCGACTTGTGTCATAATCTTCTACCACTTTTCTGTTCCGGTGTATGCGACGCACCTCGCCCCCAATCTGGGTAAAGGAGGTGGATGATGATGATGATAAATCAGGATATATATGTGGTTAAGTTAGGAAACAAATTAATAAAGATTTCGATATTACAATAAAAGTATCGATCATACCTCTTTCTTCTCCTTAGAAAGCCCATCGATCTGTTCCTCCTCGTCAGATATTTCGTGATACTCATGATCATTGTTCCCCTTGTCAGACTTTGGGGTCTGGTTCGACTTCTCAGATTTAAGTGTCGACCACGCGGATGGGTTTGAAGACTTATTAGACGGCCAAAGGAGACTTTCGGAATGATCTTCGCTTCCAGTGTCGGACCAGTGATGGTCAGATGCTGGTCCAAATTTACCTTTTTCACCAACCTTTTTCAGAAATAATAATAATAATAATAATAATAATAATAATAATAATAATAATAATAATAATAATAATAATAATAATAATAATAATTTTAAAACTAATGGTCAATACAATTTAATAATTCATTATATTATAGGGAGATTAACATTGGTTAACTTACATATGGTACAATACTACTAATACTAATGAAAATAATAATGATAGTAATAGCAGTTATAATAATAATAATAATAATAATAATAATAATAATAATAATAATAATAATAATAATAATAATAATAATATAATAATAATAATAATAATAATAATAATAATAATAATAATAATAATAATAATAATAATAATAATAATAATAATAATAATAATAATAATAATAATAATTAATAAATCATTTACTTTAAGACGTCGGAAGAGAAGTGGAATCTAAAACATTTTAAAAGTTTTTACTATCAATTCATCTTTCAAATTAATGTTGCTACTGAAAACTTTGCTTAAAGACTCACCTTCTGCAGTAGCGGAGCTTCATATGCATTTTCTCGTAATGGAAATTGTAATGTGGAGCAAGACTGTTCATCCTCTGAAGGTTTATAAGGAGTCACAATTTGTTTTGGCAATTGATTATACTGTAAACAGAAAAAAATATTATATATATATATGAGTAGTATATATATATATATATATACTATATATTTATATATACTATATATATATATATATATTTATATATATATATATAGTATATATATATATATATGTATATATAATAATTGTGTAAAAAAAATATTTATATATATATATATATCATATAATATATATATATTAAATATATAATATATATATATATACTACTCACTATATATATATATATATACATATGATTTATATGAATATATAATATATATATGTGCATATAGTTATATATTATTTAAAAATTTTATAAAAAATTAGTAATAATTAGGTAAAGAAATTAAATCCATCGACATCAGTCAAATATATTAAAAAAAATAGAATCATAGGCTTAAGGAAAAAAAAAGCAAAGCTATAAACTATTGTAAAAACTGAAGAGAAAAAAATGCTATGGAAATAAATATTAAATTAAGTAAAATTTTTGTTTATTATTATGTAAATTTGCTGTCATGATCCAAACATTTTTATATATATATATTATATATATATTGTATATATATATATATATATATTATATATTATATATATATATATATAGTATATAATATATATATATATATTATATTATATATTATTAATAATATAGTATATATAATATATATATATATATATAGTATATTAATATGATATATATATTCTTTCTTTCTCACCATCCTCCTTGCCCCAGGATTGGGGGTAAGGTGCTGTACAAGCATCGAAAAAGAAAAGCAGTAAGAGAATGACAAACGTCGAAAAGAAGCCCAGCCTTACGGCCTCTGTACATTAATTAGTGAGAGCTTCGCTCACAGACAGAAACACCTAGAGCATCATGGACCGGGCGACGGACCTCACTAATGGTAAATCGTTCAATGTAAGGGTTGATCCCTTGGCCCAGGTCACAACCATGATCCCATACAAAACCCCGCCATTCTCTACTATCATGCACCTTTATTCTCGCCTCTGCTTAACTCACATTTCTCTCCTTCAGACATTACTTCACTGACTCATGCCACTTTCTCTTTGCGGTCTCCCAGCCGTCGATTCCGCACACTCACCATGATACATCCGCTTACCCCAACTACTATGCATTCTACCTTTCACGTGAACGCAAACTCTCAACATACTTTACATTTATTCTCTCATTTACACTTTCTTCACACCACCCACTCTCTAATACGTTATTCTCTCTTTATCAATTCTTCTGCACACCTAGCAACACCACCTAAGATGGTCCAGTACTGACACATGAAACTTTAAGATCTATACTTCTTATTCACGACATAGTCTCACTACCATACAATAACACAGGTAACGAAATACCCATCATGTAGACCTAGCAAGCTCAAGATCTAGTCCGCCTTTTGCATTCACCAACGATTTAATTGCACCGGAGCCCTTCCTGCCATTCACAACTTTTCCTACTACACTCTGCATCGTCCGTTTCCCTTCTCATCCAACATATACCTATAATATTTAAACTCAGACCTTGTTCTAGCTGCTCACCATCTAACATAACTTCACATCTAGGACTACTAACTAAACTCCAACATAACCTTTACTCTATCCACGTTTACTTTCAGCCTCCTTTCACACACCCTGCCAAATCACTCTCTATCAATCCTCTCAAACTCTCTTCAGAATTCGCCACACAAACCAAATCATCCGATATAATAGGTAGGAGCAGCCTCCACTCATCTCCATTCTACACCATTCTAACACCATTTCCTGATCCACCTCAAATTCTTTCATAACCATCATATACAAATTGGAATAACAAGGAGACATAACACAACCCTGTCTTTCTCCGCTATTAATCCTAAACCAATCACCAGATTTGACACATTTATTCTACACACGCTTCACTATCGTTCATACATACTTTTGATTCCAATTCAGAAGCCTACCACAACACATATATCACTACACCTGCCATAGACGCTTCGCCTATTAACTCTGATAATACGCCTGTTGCAATCATAGTAAACCTAATTCAATGTATTCTTTTCTCCCTCATTTTCTCTCATTTGTTTCATGTAAGATTTGATCCACACATTCTACCACTGCCTAAACGCACCTTGTTCTTCACCATCAGTCCCTCCGGTCACTCGACGCACTCTTTCGACCAAATACCAGCATATACCTTCCTACAACACTCAAAAGCTAATAAAGCTAATAATTTTCTAAGTTCCTTTTCTCCCTTACCCTTCTACAAGGGTACTATTACGCTCTCCTCCAATCCTTGGAAGCTATAACCTCCATAAACGCTTATTACAAGAACTTCCAAAACCAATCAAGTCACCAATCTGCCTCCGCTTGATCTATTGTCAGCTATGTAATTTCATCCTATCCTGCAGATTTTACATTCTTCAACTTTCTCACCCTATCCATTACCTCCTCCTTACTTAATAACCTCATCCCGCAAAATACTTATTTCCTTCTTGCAACATCAATAACGCGCACAGTTCATTCAAGATAAGCACCTCATCATTAACTGTTATATTGTGCAGATTTTTCGAAGTGTTCTTTCCACACTCTCCTCACATGTCCATTTCATCAGTTTACAAAGCACCATCCATATTCATTATTCTAAGCAGATCCCTTATTCTCATGTCTTAACCTTTCGCGCTTCTTCCAGAAGAGCTTCCTATTTCCTGTATGTCCTATTCATCCTCTTCAAACTCGTTTCATTACTCTTGTTTTTCTGCCTACGTATACACTTTAGTATTTCTTTTTCTCTTTATATAATGCCAAGCATCTTTCTTTTGAAATCTTCATCATTTGCTTTTAGTACATTAACCACGCTTCTTTTTTAATTTCAACCCCTTTCATCACCTCTTCATTCACCATTCGCTGTTAACATTCTTACTTCCAGCTTTAGCACATCCACGTGCAGCTTCCTTCTTTAGCACTACAACAATTACATCCGTCATTGCCCCCAAGATTTGCTCAGAATCACTTGTTCATATATATATATATTATATATATATATATATATATATATATATATATAATATATATATATTATATATATAAATATATATATATATATTATATATATTATAGTAAATATTAGTATAATATATAAATATTATATATATATTATATATTATATATAATGCAAGAAATTCAAACATTAGAAATTGTTCTAAATGCGAATTCAGAAATGTGAGAAAATTATGCAGCAAGATTAAACAACAAAGTGAATTGGATTTAAAAATCTTAATTTAAATAAAATTATCAACAAAACAAAAGCAAATCATTAGTAATGGTGTTTTTGGAAAGCATTAAAATAAAAGCAAATAGTAATAAATAAATAAAAAAAACTTGCATTCTCATTCATGTTAATGGCAAAGTATTTATATCTTTATTAAAAAATTATTATTATTATTATTAATTAAATAGATCTGTTTTACATTTAAAATGACGAGTGATAATATTATAGGAACTGAAAAAGTCCTTGTTCTAATTTTCAAAAAATGCAAAAACTGAAACAAAAATTACTTCCAGAAGGATACAATGTAATATATCATGTATAATGTTTACCTAGCAGCAAGTAGGTTCCTTACAAGGATAAAGGTAGTGTGGGAAAGGAGTTGGCGACCCCATCAGCTATACCGTGAATGGGTAAGAGTTGGCAACCCCGTCACCTATGCCCAGGTTAAAGCAATGAGGGTTCGTAACAAGAACATTCTCAAGCATTCACCGTTTCTAATAATTATCACTAACAATAGTTAGAAATAAATTAAAAGGTCAACATCCTAACGTAATGAGACGATTCCAAAAATTTGTTTTCAGTCAGTACCCAAATTTAAATCCAAAATCGATTCACACTATTGTTTAAAGTTTTTAATTTTATATTTTTGTGAATATTTTAAAGATTTGTAAAATAGACATAAAGTCACACATGTTTATCACGAGTAAACTATCTAAATTCATCTTTGATATTATATATTTAAAATACAAAGGAAGGATATTCTCAATTTTAAAAACAAAATGGCTTTGTAGACAAAAAGAGTAAACTCAAACTTTCTTATTTGTCATAGGACAAACTAATTGTCATTTATTAAGATAAACTTACATAAACTATACGTCCGCACTCTAAGGACACAAAGTGTTGCAATTAGTAGACCTTTTTTCGATAGAGAAATTTATTTAGATTAAAAAAATAATAAAAAAACTACAAAGCATTCTAAATATCATCTCAAAACTGTCAGCAATTGATATTACTTTCAAGTTTAGAACCTTTTGTATAAAGTAATAAACTTATATTTAAAATTTGAAACTCTTTAAATAAAGTGAACAAATAGTAGTTTCTGCAATACCTAAAGCTATTATACTTGTTTGAGAGGAAGATATTGCCACTTCGGAAGTAAATAAACTTAAGCTTTCCAAAGTAGGTAAATTTAGAAAATTCTTTAATCAACTACTAATAAATAAGCTGTATTTGAAACAACCTTATTTCAAAAATTCAGTATAGATTCATTTGAAATGGTCGCTAAAGAGTTTTAATTATTATAGTTTCTTCTGACTGACGAATTATAAGTAGCATATTGGGCTAATTGCTATTCCAAATACTTCAAAAATTCTTAAAAATTTTCTATTCAAGTTGGTTATATATATATACTGAATATCATCAAAAAAGTTTGAAATAAAGCCATGTGTTTTTTGCCTACTTTTCGGCACTCGATACATAGAAATAATGGAAATTTATAAAGAACCTTTGTACATTTAAGATAAAAATTTATCATATATTAATTAATCTTGAGGGGGGGTAGTGAACAGTAAACATTTTACCTATCGCGTGTAACAACCGTAGTAATAAGTTATTACGAAACATGTTCACGGACATTAGAACTATAAATGCAAATGTAGATGAAACTAGATACCAAGAGTTATATTATTTATTATTATTATTTTAATATATAATATATATTATATAATAATATATATAATATATATATATATAATGATAATATATATATTATATATATATAGTATATATAGTATTATATATATATATATATAGTATATATAGTATATATATATATATATATAATATATATATATATATATGAAGTAATTTAGGAATTGGAAAAATCTGAAGCAATTTTTTCCAATTAATTAACAAAAAATGCCCTATTCTCTATTCTGAGGCCCATTTAAATTCACTAACAGTCACGCTGAGAATGGAAAATGCAATACATAAAAAATGAAAAATGACATGTGGGGGGGGAAGCTAGAAACTCGGCAAAATCTATCATGTTATTTCCAGTTTGAAACAGAAATGTACCAGATAACATAGACATATAATAATCCTAAGCTTGTATCCTCGTTTAATATCATCCAACCAAATATAAAACTAAATTTTTAGAAAAAATAACTTCAATTCATTTTCCCACCCCTCAAATCGAGAAGATTGATAAAGTTCAAATAATGAAATGGAAACAAAATTTAAAAAAAAAAAAAAAAGCCGCCCTATAAACCATTTTTTTTTTATTTTTTTTTTAAAAAAAATTAGGGCCCCCCGCCGCCAATTGACCCTTTTTTTTTTAACACCAAAAGAAATACTTTTTAAAGGTCCAAACTATGTAGTGGAAGGGCAGTAGCAATTACATCAGGAATTGTCCTTACACGATAAACCCTCATCAGCTTACAACAAACAAAAAGCCAGAAACATTTGCTGGCAAGAGTTTTTCTGCTATTCAACTGATGTTATCTAATGATTTTATAGTTAGAGACCTTTTCAGTTTTCCTTTCAGGAAAAAATTTTAGAAATAGAAACATTTTATAAGAAAAATGACACATATACGAGTATGCCCATCAATCGAAACATGACAGTGTGCTGAAACGCTTGTGGTCCTGATAATCATTTCCGGCCGAAAGTCGACGACGCGACGAAAAGTACGCGGTTTTTGCATCTGTATATGATTAAATATTAAAAAGAAAAAAAAAAAAAAAAAAAAAAAAAAAAAAAAAAAAAAGATACAAAATTTGTATATATGTCTAAACAAATATATATTAAGCTTTAACTAAAACAACTCAAATAATGTAGAAAAATCTCTGGTAAAGTTAAATTTTCAGTCAAAATGTTCAAAGACATTAAATGGTCTTAATTATAGATAGGAAAAATCATCAAAACTGATCTGATCTAGAGCCGAATGTAACAAACACAGCAAATCAAAACTTATTCAAAATCCCTTAAAAAAATGGGGAAATGGGGAAACTATCTAAATACTAACGATAAATACAATAAACGAACCTCCTCTTTGAAAGGTTGATTTATTGGACGGAACTGAAGTGCCGAGATAGGCGACAGTATTTGCTGGGTTGAAAAGGCCTGTTTTACCATTTTTCAAAACTCCTTTCCATACACTTGGATTGTCACTCAGTGGTCTTATAATAATAAATATATATATAATATATATATATATAAGGTTATATGTATAATCATATATAATACAATGATATATATGATATATTCTAAATAGTATATATATAGTAGTACTATATGATACTACGTAAATAAATATATATATAATGATATAAGTATATTATCATAGTATATATATAATAGTATTATATATATATATAGTTATAAGTGACTATATCTATATATATATAATATATATATTATACGGCTATTATATATATATAATCTATATATAATATATATATATATAATATATATATATATATATATATATATTATATATATATATATATATTTATATATATATATACTATATATTATATATATATATATTATATATATAACTATATATATATATATATATATATATATATATATATCTTCTTCTTTTATCTTTCTTATATTTCCATCATCCTTAAAATTTGCGCGGACGGGCAATCTCGGAAAAGAAAACAGTAGAAGAACATGACAAGTCGAAAAGAAAAAGCCCAGCCTTATCGCCCTCAGTACCATTCAATTAGTGGGAACTCATCCAGTCAGAAAATCCACTAAAGCTTCATGGGACAGCGCGTTGGACCCTCACTATGGTAGATGTCAATGTGTGGGGTTTATCCCTTGGCCAGGTGGGCACATTACGGCTACCCCTCGACAATCCCCCGCATTCACTCCTGTATACCACTTTCTTCTCGCCTCTATCAAACTCACATTTCTCGTCCTTCAAACAATTCGTTTACTGATCATCCAGCTTTTTCTTCGTCTCCAGCCGGTCGGTTTCCCACAACATCCCCACTATACATCCGCTAACCAACCGACTATCATTCTATCATTCATTCTTTACACATCTCAACATACTTTCATTATTCTCTCATTTACCCCTTTCTTCATACACCACACAGCTCTAATAAGTTCATTCTCATTTTATCAAATTCTTCTCACACCTAGGACACCCTAAGATTGTCATTCGAACACATTGGAACTTTAGATTCTATATTCTTTTCAGAATAGTCTCACTACTATAAAATAACACAGGTAACAACATACCTCATGTAGACCCAGACACTCAAGACTTAGTCTTTACATTCACAACGATTAATTGCAGCCACCTTCCTACCATTAACAACTTCCTACTACACTCTGCATCGTCGTTCCCTTCTCATCCAACATATACCCTAATATTTAAACTCAGACAATTGTTCTGCTGCTCACCATCTAACTTAACTTCACACAGAGGACTGTCCTCACTCACAACCTAACCTTACTCCACTGCTCTACGTTACTTTTAAACCCCTCCTTTAACACACGCCAAATCCCTCTACCAATCCTCTCAAAACTCTCTCGAATTCACCACATTGCAACAAATCATCGCATTATAGGTAGGCGCAACCCTCACAACTCTCTTCATTCTCCATCAATTCCAACACGCATTCACCGTGCACCGACCACCTCTAATTCTTTCATCCATATTACAAATTGAATAACCAGAGAGACAATATATCACATCCCTGCTCACTCGTATAATTTTAAACCAAATACTTCGAACATTTACTACTTACACCGGTGCGTCTACACTATCGTCCATACAGTACTTGTGATTCCATTCAGTTAAGCCTACACCACACCAATATATTTACTACGAACCTGCATAGAGCTTCCTATTATCTATCAATACGCCTATTGCAAATCCATAAAACCTAATACAATTTATCTTCTTCTCCATTTTCTCATCATTTGTTTCAATGTAAGATTTGCATCCACACATCCTCTAGCGCACTTTTTAAACACGGCACGCTGTTCTTCACCAACTCCGTCCTTCAGTCACTCGAACGCACTCTTGTCGACAAAATACCAGCATATTTTCCTACAACACTGCGATAAATTATATCCATATAATACCTTGTACAGGTTATCCTTATCTCGCTTACAGGCATTAACATAAGGTATTCTTATTATATTACTGCTCTCTCCAAATCGCCTGCGGTAACTATATCGCTCCATACTAACGCTTTGTTACACACTTCAATAACCAGTCAACCACCATCTCGCCTTCGTTTTTGATCATTTCACCAGTATTTCATCTTACGTGCAGATTTACATTCTTCAACTTTCTCCTCTACCCATTACCTCCTCCTTACTAATGATATCATCATCCAAAATACCTATATTCTGGCAGACCTCAACCCAACGCACGATTCACGTAATTATATATTATCTGACTATAAGCTTATATATATATATATATATGAGTATATATATATATATATATTATATATATAGCTATTATAATATAGTATATATATATATATATATATATGTAGTATATATATAGCGGTATATTACGCGTGATATTTCAATGCTTAATTCCATTTTTGTGTTTTTTTTTTGCAATAATACAATATAAGCACACCACCTCTTTCGCCCAAAATTCATTTTTGTATTATCAATTAACCAAAATCTAAATGATAAATAATAAAACCTTAATTCATATAACATAACTATGGTCAATTCTGTAAAAAATAGAACTTTCTTACAAATGTAGCCATTATTATATTTTTTGAAAACTTTTTTTTGTTTTACAAAACCGTTTTGGCAAAAAAATTTGGGAGAGCAAAGGGTCTCATATCTGGGGAAAGGTTCACCATTTTTGAGTTTTTAAAAAGATAGTAAAATTTGCCTTGATAGTAAATATATGACTAGCCATTTCGTTGTACTTCAAATATGAAAATTAAGATGCGAGTATAAAATAAAGCCGTATTAAATTCATTATAAGCAATACTATGGTATACATAATAAAAATAAAAACTTTCTTTTAATTTTAATTATTGAACTTTTGCAAAAAGGTTGAAAAATTTTTTTGGGGGGGCAAATGGGTTCACATACATGGGGGAAAATTTGTTTTTTAGTAACTTGTATAAAAACTTATACAGGTAAATACTTTAGAGAAACAATAACCCTTTTTAAAGTCTTGTTTGAAATAAATGTCCTTAGTAATTCATGTTGTAGTGTTTTGGACCATCTGTAACAGAAATGAATAAAGACTGTAACTTTTTTGTTTCACATTTTTATTTAATTTAAAACTCAAAAGCAATTGAAATAAACTATTTAAATACAAAAAAAATACATTTCTAATATGTGAACCCTTTTCACCCTACATGTGAACCCTTTTGCCCCTGTTAAAAAAAATTGTTTTTTAAAGAATGTGCTAATCTAAATATTAAAATCATTATATACAATACATACCTTAGTTATAATATTTTGCAGTTTTTAAGCCAAATAATTGTAAAAATATTAGGAAATAAAGTTAGAAACCATAAAAATTTGTAAATTTCTAAACAATGTATCTGAAATGTAAAATTTTTTTGAGTTCTAAATGGTCACATATTAAAGTTAAATTTATAAAATATATTCAAGTTAGTTAAATGTTTGAAAAATACTGGTAATATTTTAAAATATTTATATTTTAAATAATTACCATTTACCATTTTATATCTATTCAAAATTTTTTTTCCAAGGTGAACCCTTTTCCCTCATTTGATGGTATATATATATATATGATATATATATATATATATATATATAATATTATATATATATTATATAATATATTATACTATATATTACTATATATATATATATTACTATCTATATATATATATATATATTCTTTCTTCACCTTCCTCTTTGCCCCAAGATTGGGGTAAGGTGCTGTACAAAGCATCCGGAAAGAAAAGCAGTAGGAGAACATGACAAATCGTCGAAAAGAAAACCAGCCTTACCGCCCCTCTGTACATTAATTAGTGAGAGGCTCGTCACAAGACAGAAACACCCTAGCAGCATCATGGACGCGACGGACCTCACTAATTGGTAAATCGTACATGTAAGGGTTCATCCACTGGCCCAGGTGGACCACAAACATGCCCCCATACACAAAACCCCACCATTCTCTCCTATCACGCACCTTATATTGCCGCCTCTTCCATACTCACATTTCTCTCCTCAGACATTCGTTCACCGACTCAATCACTTTCTCTTCGGTCTCAGCCGGGTCGTTCCGCAACACATTCCACTATACATCCGCTTACCCAACCGACTTTCATTCATCCACCTATTCCACATGACCAAACCATTTCAACATACTTTCATTTATCTCTTTTTTTTTTAACCCACTTTTTTATTTCTTTTTTTTTCCCCCAAACAACCACAACGACTCTCTAATACGTTTATTTCTCACTTTATTAATTCTTTTCACACTAGCATGCCCCTAAGAGATTGTCCATCTGACACATTGAACTTTAGATCTATCCTTCTATTCCAGAATAGTCTCACTACATACAATAACACAGGTAACGACATACCCCATGCAAAACCCTAGCGCTCAAGACTTAGTCGGCTTTACATTCACCAACGATTTAATGCACCAGCCGACCTTCTGCCATTCCATTTCGCCTACTACACTCTGCATATCCGTTTCCTTCTCATCCAACACATACGCTAAAAATATTTTAACTCAGACATTGCTCAGCTGCTCATCATTACCATAACTTCCCACATGAGGAACCCTGGGGTTTTTTTTCCCCTCCCAAAAAACTTCAAAAACAAAACATAACCTTTACTCTTATCTAGTTTACTTTCAGACCCTGCCTTTTACATACCCTCGCCAATCTTCGCACCATGCCATCTCAACTCTCTTCAGACTCAGCCACCAGAACAAATCATCCGCATACAGTAGGTAGGGCACCCACTCATCTCCATTTCCATCATTCTAAACACCATTTCCTGCCATCCAAACCTCGAATTCTTTCATAACCGCCATCTATACACCTTTTGAATAATAAGGAGACATAACACAACTGTCTCACTCCGCTATTATCTAAACCAATCACCATTGACACATTGATATATAATCACACACGCTTCACTTCGTCATACATACTTTGATTCATTCAGAAGCCTACCACCACAACATATATCACTAATACCTGCCATAAAGCTTCCCTATTAACTCTATCATAACGCTGTTGGTAAAATCATAAAAGCTAAATATATTTATCTTCTCTCCTTCATTTCTCAATCATTTGTTTTTCAATGTAAAGATTTGATCCACACATCTCTACACTCTTAAACGCACTTGTTCTTCAAACCTAATCAGTCCTCAGTCATCGGAAGCATCTCTTCGAGCAAAATTACCAGCATCTACTTTCTACATACGCACTCAATAAACTTATTCCCTAATAATTCCTACAGTCCTTATCCCCCTTACGCTTATACAAGGGTACTATTACCGCTCTCCTCCAATCTTGGAACTATACCCTCATAAACGCTTTATCACAACTTCCAAATCCAATCATAACATCTCGCTCCCGCTCTATCATTTCACTATAATTTTTCATCTATACGCTGCAATTTTAACGTTCTTATTCAACTTTCTCACCTAACCATTACCTCCTCCTTACTACAATAACCTCATCCCAAAATACTATTCTTCTTGCAACCATCACACAAACCACAACACCATCACTAACCCTTCATCATTACTGTTAATATTGTGGCAGATTTTCGAAGTGTTTTTTCACATCTCCACTCACATCCATTTCAATCGTTACAAAAACACATCCCTATTCATTATTCTAATCAGATATCCCTTATTCTCATTCTTAACCTCTCGCGCTTCCTTCCAGAAGAGCTTCTATTTCCTTGTAAGTCTATATCATCCTCCTTCCAAACGTTTCATTTACCTCTTTGTTTCTCCTACGTTTTCCCCTTTTTAGAGTATTTCTTTTTCCTCTTATATACTTCCAAGCATCTTTCTTTTGGAAACTTCATCATTTGCTTTTAGTAGCATTCAACCACGTAGCTTCTTCTTTTAACCTTTAACCTGCATTTTTTCACCACTCTTCATTCACCATTCGCTGTTAACATTCTTATTCCTACTTTAGCAATCCCACACTTCTTTGCACTACTACAATTGCTTCTCCTTCATTTGCCCCCAGATTTGTTTTTCAGTAATCAACTTGTTCACATCACCCATTCTACTAGCAAGCGCTCTTAATACTTATCCTTATTCTCTTGCCCACATTATCTTCTCACTCTTAATTTTACTACTTCTTCGTATCACCTTCCTCTCCATCCAAGCCCACTAACTTAATTTTACATAGAACATACATAATTCCGATAATATATATATATATATTCTTAGTCTATAATCTATATATATATATATATAATTATATATATATATATAATCATATTATATATATATATATTATATATATATATATATACGAATATAATTAGATTTTTAGTTATTATAAAGTATTATATAATATATATATATCAGGGTTGCTTGGTCTAAACCAACATGGTTTTTGGTTTAAAGCAACTAAAAAAATCATTTTTTTTTCTTTTCAAATAAAATAAAAGAAAAGTGCTCTAACTGAAGGCATATGGCTAATGCATTCTAATCATATATGTAGATAGTAAATAAATGGAAGGAAAACAATAGTAACCCAATTTAAAAAAAAAAAAAATTATATCAAAATAATATAACAATATTTAAAAACTAATAACTTTTAATTCTTTTTTCGATCTTACAACCAACAAAATTTTCACACCCTATAAGTTAAAATTGTCTCCTTCAATGTTATTTCGGAAACTCTCTATCAGAATCCAGAAAGACAGTGCAACATTATGCCGTATATCACCTATTCACGAATAAATCCGATCGGCACAGTCACTTCAATTAATTAACTATTTTTCTTATCCTTAAAGAAATAAACATACAAATTTTCTTATCATTGAATCATCAAAAATCTATATCAAATTTCAAATACTATAGTGGTAGTAGTAGTAGTAAATAAAAATAATAATAAATGGGATTACCTTTTATCAATGACCGTAATAATATCACCAACTACATACACTAATTTTTCTCGTTTTGTGGGTGTGGTAACCATGGACTCTTCCATTTCCTTCACCGCTTGCACTTGCTCTGGTTTTAACTATAAAAAAAAAATAAGTAACATGATAAAAATATTTATGAAAGTGAGCGTAAAAAAACGCAGAATAAAAAAAAGTAAGTCCATTTTGATTTCAATATCATCTTGTGGCTAAAAGGGAGTAGTTTAAAATCATAACTTCAACACACACACGCACACGCACACACCTACACACACCCCCCCCAAAAAAAGCGGCCTTTGTTTCCCCGGGTGATCTTCAAATGGCATTAAAAACGTTAAAAAATTATGTCAAGTATAATTTGTGACTGCATAGAAAATTTAAAATCACTTTGAAGACATATCTAAAGACAAACAAAAATATTCGATAAAGGAAAATATTAGTTAAATTTGTGTCAGTATTTAGTGTCATAAATTAATGGTTTAGCATTTGAACACTTGTAATTTGTCATGGTATGGTTCACCCTAGGTGAAAGAAAACAATCAAACACGAACCTAATAATAATAATAAAGCAAAAGAAGGAGAAAAAAAAAAAGATGAATCATCGATAAGAATTCACTCCAAAAGGTGGAATAAAAGAACTTAAACACCTTAAAACACACAGGAAGAAAAAAAGTAATAATAATAAAAAAATAAAAAATAAAAAAAATCTATCCAATTAATTGTTAAATCTTTATCTTTAATCAAAATAAAAACATTTACATTCGAAAATTCATCACCTTTCATCAAATTAACCATCGCTTAACAAGAAGCTTCAAAAAAATAATAATCGATATTCATAATTTTTGAACAGCAGATTTACAGCCAAAATTGTTGAAATTCGATATAATAATAATAATAATAATAATAATAATAATAATAATAATAATAATAATAATAATAATAATAATAATAATAATAATAATAATAATAATAATAAAAACAACAACACTTACATCAGGTAAAACATTGAGGATATCCGAAAACTTGGGCCTTTTAGCTGGATCGTGTTGCCAACACTTAAGCATGATACTATAATATTCCTTTGGACATACCTCGGGTTGCTCCAATCGCTGTGATATATCATATATATATTATATATATATAATTATATATATATTATATTATACGTATATATTATATATATATTATATATATATATATATATATATATATATATATATAGTATATGAGTTCGATATATATATGATATAATATATATATATATATAATATATATGTATATAAATTATATATATGAGAAAATGAGAGAAGAGCAACAAATTGTATTCAGGTTTTATGGACTTGCAACAGGTATATGAGAGAATAGGGAAGATTTGTGGCAGGTGTTAGTGATATATGGTGTTGGTGGTAGGCTTCTGAATGGAATCAAAAGTATGCATGTAGATAGTGAAGCATGTGTAAGAATAAATGGATTGAAGAGTGAATGGTTTAATATTCATAATGAGTGAGACAGGAATGTGCTAAAACTCCATGGATATTTAATTTGTATATTTATTTATTTTTTGTTATTAGTTTATATGAGATTTATATTATTTAAGTTTGCTTAAATCTAAAAAAAGAAAAATTATTCCTTGAAAATGTCAGAAGTGTACGGACGAAAGCTCGGAACAGTAATCAAACCAGTAGTTTTATTTTATTCTAGGATAATTTTAAAGAAAATTTCTTCAGTTGAAAGGAATATTTTCAGGAGGCTCAATAAAGCATGATAATCATATGTTAAAATAAATGCTAATATTAAGTTTTTAGAATTAATAATAATAATAATAATATAATAATAATAATAATAATAATAATAATAATAATAATAATAATAATAATAATAATAATAACATAGATAGGTAGATAGAAATAATAGTGTCTGGCGCACAATAAAAAAAAACTTATCACTATAAATTGCTATGGCCTCATTATTTGATTTTCACTTTTATGCTTCCCAGCATATTTAAGGACGAAACATTCTACTTCCTCAAATTCACAAAATAAAACAATTCAGACTAGATTCCAAGCATGCATTAAATTTAGCTTTTTAAAATTATACCACGCCTTAAAACTAGCTTATTGAATATAACTTTTGATAAACCTAGATTTCCAGTTTCTTAAAAATAACTTTTAAAAAAAATTTAGATTTTTACCATGCCTTAAATCTATCTTCTTGAAAATAACTTTTGACCAAAAGTCTAGATTTCTGTGGTAGAAATCTATCTTCTTGAAAGTAACTTTTCAGAAACCTAAATTTCTAGCGTACCTTGAATCTAGGTTCCTGAAAATAACTTTTAAAATATCTAGATTTCCAGCGTGCCTTAAATCTAGGTTTTTGAAAATTCTAGATACCTAGCGTGACTTAAATCTGTTTTTTTGAAAATAACATTCGAAAATTCTTGATTTCTAACGTGCCTTAAATATAGATTCTTGAAAATAACTTTTGAAAAATCTAGATTTCTAGTGTGACTTAAATATTGCTTCTATAATATAACTTAAAAAATCTAGATTTCAAATGTGCCTTAAATATTGCTTCTTGAAAATTAACTTGAAAAATCTAGATTTCAAGTGTGCCTTAAATGTAGCGAATGAAATTAACTTTTCAAAAATGGCGATATCGCACGCACAAAAAAAAAAAAAAAAAAAAATAGATAAATCTTTGAAGAAAATATCATCTAGTTGTTATAGGAAATGAAGATGATATATGCAACTATTTATAAGGTAAATAATTATAGTGTTTGGTTTGATTTTGTAATTTTTTTCATTTTTTGTTTAACTGGAGAAACTTTGAACTAATCTTAGATGAAGATGAAAAAGCTTACAATTATAAAACCCCTGAATGTGAGATTTCTAGTAATTTTCTTTCAAAATTTTTCTATATACTTTTTTGGTTGCTAACTAGAGAAAACTATATCTAATCATAGGGATGGAGATGATATATGTAACTATTTATAACAATATTTCATTCTAATTCTTTTTATATAAAAAGGTAATATAAAGACTATTTAAGTAATTATTACATACGAATATTAATTTCTTTCAATAGATATTAATATTTAAGATAAATATATAAAACAATTAGTATCTATTATTATAAGAACAAATTCACTACCCTACCTATCACATAAAAAATATAGAAAAGATTAATATGAAAACTATATTAAACATATATATATATATATTATAATTAATATATATATTAATATAATTATATATACATATATTAATATATATATATATATTAATTTAACTGGTAATTTATATATTTAAAACAAATTTTCTTTTAATCTTATATAAATTTGCTTTAATCACCCCAGGTCCACCCACGCCTTAAAACTAGCTTATTGAATATAACTTTTGATGAGTATCGACAAATTAGAATTCAGATATAAAGCAAATAGACCAGACTATACTTTAATCCATCAAAAATTAGGTAATGTTGCAATATATAATTAATACTATAATATATATTTATATATAATATATAAATACATTATATTAATATATATAATATTATATATATATAATATAATATAATTATATTAATTATAGTATTATATATTTATAATATATATTATTATAAATATATATATATATAATATAGTTTAATATATATATATATATATATATATATATATATATAACATAATAATATATATATTATAATAATTTTATATATTAATATTATAATAATATATAGAGGAAAGTTACAGTTAATTTCTATATAAAACAGCATAAAATATTATCTTATTTCAATATTTACCATTTCTCATGATCTCAAACTACAATAGCTACAGGGATAATCATGTATTTGGCAAGCTACAATTGATTTTAGGTAATGACTTAGGTTCATTATATAGTGCACTGGAATATCCATGTACATAAATAGTAATAAAAAAAAAAAAAAATCTTCAAAAAACTCTAAATAAATAGCTATACAGTCAAAAAAGGAATATATCTTTTCACAACTCCAAATCAAATTCATGGCCATAAAATTAAGGAAAATGATAAAAAATTAAAAATTAAAAAAAAAATTATATTGTTAATAATTATAGTAATATGATTAGAGAGCCTATTTAGAGACCTTTTATTGGTTGCTCGTTAAAATAAATAAGACTTTCTATTAAATATTTTGCCTATTATTTTTTTTTATTAACATCTAAAGATACCCCAAGGGTATACCGCACGCTATTATATATATATAGATGGCAGGAAGTTACGGGGTCTCTCACGGCATTCCGGAGAAACTTTATACGGGGTAGGACTCTAAATTCCCCCATCCTGAGGGGTAGAGGTCTCCGGCAGAGGCTGCGTAGAATACTCCAGGAGCCTAGAAATTTTTTGAGGGGCTGAGAAGGCCGGAATCTTTGGGTGATGGTGTGTGTGTTGGCTCGTGGAGTGAGCCGGGAGGAGGAGCGCGGAGTCGAAATTTAGCGAAGGGAGAGGGAGACATTGAGAGAGGAGCGCGAGAGGCAGGAGGAGAGTGAGACGGCAGGAGAGCACGAGCAAAAGAAGACGCATGCTAGGAGCCGGCAGTAGGCCTGACATGATGACAAGAAGATAGTAAGTATGTAATATAGTGTATGGATACTTTTAGATTGAACATAATGGTCAAGAATTATGACTACGGAGCAGGGTCGAAATTTGCTTTCAAGGCTCAATAGTAGTCTGAGTTTAGTACCTTTAAATAGTACGATGGTTTCATTATAAGTAGCTATAATCAGATCTTATATAGAACTAGGATAAAACCCCGCCCAGAGAAAGCCTGTTTAGAGCCTTTCCCTATACCTTTTAAAATCACTAGTATCGGCAATGCTTATTACTCTCTCTATTTTCTATTATTTATCATCCAAATTCAAATTATCCTACAGTATATTTATATATATAGGAATATATACGCTTTTAGGTTCCCGTTTATATTTTTAGTACTAACTACTATGTGTATTAGTAAATTAATGAAATTCCAACTAAGCAGATAATCCTCATTACAAGCTGTGTTTTTACTAGATTTATTTTTTTTAAATGAAATTACCAACAGTTTAGCTGGATTAGAAGAAACTATTGGAATTAAAAGAAAGTTTAGATGGGTCAGAAGTATTTGCTTTCTAAGGCTCATAGTTAGTTCTAATATTTATGTATTTTTGGCGCGAACACATTTGAGCGGGTGTGGGAGAGAAGTGTTTTTCCTGATTATATGAAAACGGTATATAATTTTGATAACTATCTTATCAGTTTTTTTTTATAATGAATTAAGCCTTATTATTTTATATTAATATTTTATTTATAGGAGCTTTTGCGTTGCTGAACATTATGCTCTTAAAATTGAACTAAGTGGCCTGAAGCTCTCGTCTTATGTTATTCAAAATAAGGAACAAAGGTTCTCCTGATAGGAGAAACGGTTTTACAATAAAAATTTATCAATTTTACTCTACCTAAGGATGTTTCTTGTTCGTTACCAAAGAAAGAAGGCATAACCAATTATATACGACCAAATTCTCATACTATAGTATATATATTCCTCTTTTTCAGAAATATGCCTTACTCGTTTATTTTTGAGGTATCGCTGCACAGTTTAACTAGAGAGAGGTCGGAAGATTTGGATTCTCTTTTAGGTAACGTAGGTATAGAGTAATTAAGTTATCGCCTATCTCCCCATTAAAAGAAAATCAGATGTCCAGCACTAATACATCCAAAAAATATAACGATAGTTTATTTCATTCATGTACTGTGTGTATTACTTTTGGTGTGTCTCTTCTCTCTTGTAATCTGAGATAAAAAAGTAGACTTGTACATATATTGAGTCAATTATGAATAGTTAACACAGTTAAGGGAAAACAGTCCAGTTATAGATCAGTAGAATATGAAAGTAGATTAATTATCTCTCTCATATATGCGCGAGCGGTGTATACGTTATACATGGGGCCCAATTCATGCCTCAACAGGATCCTTTAAATTGAGGAGATTTCACAGGCAACATTAAACAGGAGAAGGAATTTCAGGGAGTGGAGTATTGACATTGACGAAGAAATTAAAAGGGAGAGGACAAGAGATAGGGCAGAAAACTAAACTAGTCATTATTCAGGGATGTTAACCTGTTTTGAATTTTTGAAACTCATATTATTTTATTGGGCGCAATAGAGTTAATAGACTACATCTCTTGTTCTCATGTTCAAATGAAAACTACATAACTTCACTCAATTGATTTAAGGTTTTTCAAAGATATCGCTCACTCCATTAGGATTTTTTGCAAGAGTAGGATTTAAAGGCACTATGTGGAGAACCGGGCCCCCGAAACTGTGACACATTTCCTACTAGTTCGCCCCGGGAAAATATTCGAAAAACTAGTTCTACGGGGAAGAGGTTAAGCAAAACTCTAAACTTAAAAAATGCTAAAGGGACGCTCTCTTGCATTTAAAAGAATGTGATGACTTAGAACAAGGGAAAAGCTAAATTATTTTTGCTATTAATATTAAATATGTGGGCGTAGATAAAAACAATATTGATAATTCACGTTAGCAGTAAGAGAGTACTCCAAATCGCAACATTTCCAAACTATCATCATTCATCCGAGTACACGTTGCTTTTTGAACGTTTTCTTAAAATGACATTCCGAACAATAATAAGCAGGTCAGTAGGTTCTCTTTAATAGCTTTAGTTACGGAGACTAAGCGCATCTATTAAAGCATGATCAGTTATGATTGAGTAAATAATTAAAATATAGGAACAATGTTAGAATGATGGAAAACAGGAGCTGGTTAAATGTGATATTGATTTTTATTGAATGTCAAAACGAAGAAAAACTACTTTGTACTCTAACATTTGAACTTGATATAATAACATGTATTAAGTATATGTCGATGATCAAATATTCAATTTCTACAACGATATGAGGTATGTGGAGTTCCATTACTTATTGTTAGAAGCGCGTGATTGTCTCACGAGCATAATACTTACATTAGCAAGTAAATCATTTATAAGTATTGAGTGATGGAGCAAAGATAAAAATTCAAACGCGAATCCCAATATTAATGTGAAGTTCTAGTCAGTCAAGCTGATAATTTTCAATCTTGTTCAAGGTAACAAGAATAGGAGAAAGTACTAATGTCTTATTGACTCGAAAGGCTTATTGCAACTAAAAGACCATTATTAGGTAATGGATATGCTTGCGCCGGTTAACTCCATAGAACCTTTCTCTCTCCGACTATTATTAGATGGGAACAAATTCAAAATACACATCAAAAATATTCAATATTGAGTTTTTACTGCAGAATTCCTTATATTTTTTTCTTATTATAAGATCGATGCTTTTGACTTACTTAAATATCAATTATATAGAAACGAACTAATCAAATATGGTCAAAATCATCTGAAAACAAAATATTATTTTTGTCGGTTTAATCTTTGTTTGGTCCAACAGTTCAGTATCTTCTATCAGAACATGAAGTATCTGATATTATTAAAAAACTAGGAAATGGCTCTTTGTGAACTAGGACTTACGAGGATAATACTAGGGAGAGAGGGAGGATCGGGGAGGAGGAAATCTGGGTCGGAAGATTACGGAGATAGTATCAGCAGTATGTACGAAGAATCCTACCGCATGTGTGAGGTAATCGTTAGTCAGATGAAGAGGTGAAAAATTGAGGACCCAATTGGAATATCAATGAGGGACGAGGCGACTGAGAAAAAAGACAATCTACCAGTAAAAAGCCCTTCTTTCAAATAAAAAGTCATCTGAGGAAATAACAATGTTAGAATTTCAGCACAAAGGGAATGGCATATAGACGAAGATAATTGAAAAAAAAAGTCAAAAAGCCGGAAATAAAAATAATACAGAAATTGCAAATCTTCAGTATCAAATTCAACTTAGCAATTTAGCAACTCTTATATGTTAATATTTTTTTTACAGAGATGTCAGAGCTTTATACACATAATTACCATTGCTTCACCATCATTACCTAGAGTCAAAAGTGAAGATGAATATATTAGAAAGATCTTAATTTATTTTATGAGCTATTATATAAAGTTTATAATATTAACAGAGTTGGTAATCTAGGAAAATCGCTAGAAGGAAGAGACTTGTGTGATTGAAGAAGGATATATAATATTTAAGAAAATCTGGATTTGGATAAAATTATGGTACAGTATACTAGCCTGCTGCCGCAGTGTCAAGAAGGAAAGGTTATCTCATATAACATTTAGGAAAGGAAAAGTGAATTTTGTGCATATATATGGTTTTTTTAAGAGTGAGAAGGAATGATGTTTAAAAAAAGTATTATATCATTTTTTAGGCGAGTTACATATGTTCAAGCAGCTCATAGTTCAAAGAGGGAAATATTTAAACTTTAAAAAATTTTAACTATTAAAATTACACTTTTTCTCTCTGAGTTGTGGTGGGAAAAAAAAAACTAGAGGAGAATAACATTCTCTAGTAAGAGAGGAGTGTGGATAAGCGCGGTGAAATGATACACAGGTGTCCACGTTCATGGCAGAGAAGGCAAATTCAGTACTATAGAAATTTAGATGAAAGTGAATTAATTGCTTATTTTTCTATTTTCTTAAAAATCTTATTTACCATAAAATATTTTTCACATTTCCCATTTTTAAATTATAAGTTATAAAGATGTCATTAACAAATTCAATTTAATAAAAAACCATAAAAATTTTGTAACAGAATTAATTGATTTCATATTTTGTAGAGAGTGGTAAAAGACATTTCATAACTAGAGGCCGGAGCCGAAAATCTAGACATTCGGGCAGGATGTTCTGGAGCTCAAGGCGAAGTTGTAAATAGACCTGTGGCGGCAACCACTTGGAGCTCGGCGTCTAAAAAAAATTAAGAATTAGGATTTGAATTGAGTTGTTCCCGCCCTCTGTTTTTGAGTCAAAGGTATTTTTAAATAATTGATATATTTAGAGCCGGAGTCGCAGCCGTAAAAAATTTGCCGGGCTCCTGCAGCTTTTCTCTCTTCTCTGGTCTTCTTCTTCCGGAACCGCCCCAGCTCTTTTGTTATTTTGGGTATTTCGCGGTTGGTTCCTACGCCCCCTCCCCTATTGGTTTTCTCTCTTCCGGGTTATGGTATAACCCTGTCTCTCCCCCTGTGTTCCCCGTCGCTTCACCGAGCCCCCCCTACATTTTCGTCCTGTGTAATCAATTGCTTTCTAAATAATATTACCTTATACTATCATCATTTATATAATTATATTATATATAATATTCACCTTATTCTTTCTTATTATATTATTATTATATTTATAATATCAATTATGAAATATCTTTATCTATTTTTATTCTTTTATACTTATACTATGTTTCCGATTACTTTCTTATTATTATACAAAATCTTATTTAATATTATATATTCTTTATCGATATATCTACTAATGTCCCCTGCTCTCTAAAAAAAAATAGCCAATTTTTATTCTTATTTTATTTATTATCATTTTTTTTTTTTACATTTTGCCAGTAAAATTTTCAAAGGATTCCAAAAATGTATTCTTTTCGCTGTAGCTCTATTGTAGTTTTTTTTAGATTTTTTTTTCTTTTTTTTTTTTTTTTTTTTCCGCTACTAAAATTAGACTAGCATTCCAGCAATGTATATTTCCCTTTTCCCTTGTTAGCTATTGTAGTTTTTTTGAGATTATCTTGATTGAAAATTAATAATATTCTTGCTGCTTAATCAGCAAATACCTATATATGCCATAATATATATATATATATCTATATTAATTTTATATATATATATTAGTATATTTTTCATATATATACCTTTATATATTATATCTATATCTATTTCTTTCCTTTCTTATATATATATATATATTATTATATTATATATTACTATTTTTTTATATATTCTTTATATCTTATTCTATATTTTTATTGCTATTTACTATATTCTATATACTATTAATATTCTTGTTTCTTTATTTTTGTACCATTAATTAATGAAGGGTTTCATATATCCAACCCAACACTAAAAAAAAACAAATCATTTAAGAATATATTTCTTTTATTTGCTCATTCATCATGTTCTTTGCTTAACTATACTCTTTATGTTTTCATTAATCTAAATATATTCCAATAAGTACGTTTTTTTCATAATATTTCTAAATTCTCTCTAATAAACAAAATGGACTTCCCATTATTGTCTGGCTTCAACAATCTGAATGAGATTTACTGAATAATGGTCCAGTTTTTTGTTATTCCATGTAATTCGTACACAATAAGGATTGCAAATGTCTGATGGGCATTGTTCTTCTTTCTGAGTATTAAATAAATGAACCTAATTTTTTTCTAACAAGTCATCACTCACCAAATAACCAAAATTTTTAACCTTCTTTAAGGTTTTTCTTTTTGATAAAATGCAGATTGCTTATTTTGATAGTAAACATTTCTCATCGTTTCCTGCAGCTTGAGAGGCTTGATAGAAATGCAATATGCACTCAATTGATTGATAACATTTTCTTATATGGTGTTTTCTCACCTTCTCTGCTAACTATTGTTTTCTTTGTACTTTTGCACACCAATCATTATGTTCTCAGACATCTTTCTCATCTAAAAAAAATCTAATAAGTTATGGAATTAATTTAATCAGTCAATTTTGACGATAGAAAGTTCTATTATGAAACACTGATTTATATATTAATCCGCTTCTGTCAAACTGTTTAGCCTCTTTTCTTTCTTTTTCCTTTTCCTTTAGTAATTGGGTTAAGTCCTGTTCCAACAAGCATTAACTATACATTTTGATGGATTGTGCAAACTCCTCACAATCGGTATTCTCACTTCCACACCTGTAAGGATTCACATTCTTTGGCCTTAGCTCAAGCAAATTATTGTTACATACCTTCTTTGATTCTTTATTCCATTCTTATCTTTCAGATGTTGGCATTTATATACTATATTAATATATCCAACCTTTCAATTTACATATGCATTACATATTATTGCTCTTCTCTTAGTTTTCTCTGTCTCCAATGCTTTTCAAGCTGCTTAAACAGATACTATTTTTTAACAATTCTTCTGCACTTTCTCATTCTTAAAAATTTGCTAATCTTTCGGTCATGAAGTTTCATGGAAAATTACAACTTTTCTCATATTCGTGTTTTGCTCTTTATTCTATTATTTCCTGAACATGCTTGTCTCTCTTGCCCATGTTGCTATATTATATCTTCTCAAATTCCCTCCTTGGTATTCTTTTTTTGAAGATTATTTCCATTTTATTGGGGTAAACTGTTCAAAATTTATAATTTTTAAGATCTTTTTTCCACTCATTCATACTTTCCCTCACTTAAAATTTTAAAAAATTACACAAATTTTTTTAACATATTTTAATTTTGCTTTGCTTTAATTTCATGTTCTTTGCAACATTCTTTTCTATTGTTAGTTTTGCTATAAATTTTCCCAATGTAATTAATTTTATAGTTAGTTTTCAAAATTTTCTAATTTCCTGAAACAAAATGGAGTTCCATATTTGCTCATGCTTCAGACAACCTTGGTGTTGCAACTTTTATTTCATCATAATTGATTTTATTTAAATGAAGTTGGTTCATTAGAGGATATGTTAGTATGTTTTGGAAATTGTTTTAAGTTTCCACTCCAGTGCCTTCTGAATTTTGTGTATTTCTTTGACAATACCCACTAATCTTCACAAGTTTTAGTTGTTCAATAGGTGATCCATCAATCATTGAAATTCATTCACGATTATTTCAGTATCAGGATAAGCATATTTTTAATTTCTCAAAGGTAAATTTCCAATAAGTAGAAATTCTGCTGGACTGAATTTATGAACCAGAAGGTACAGTTTAAAATTTTTTTTTTTTTTTTTTTTAGCACATATCTCATTTTTTGGCCAATAATATCAAGAATTTTGGATTTTCCCTTAATTTTTTTTCAAACATTTCTGAGTCCCTTTTATGTTGTCTTTTAACTAGTGATGGGACGATTAATCGTCATCGTCAAAATTGGCATATTTTTTCGCAATCGTCATCGTAAATTTTTGAACTAAATATTATTTGAAGAATATTTTTACTTAGTAAATTTTGGATAATTCTTATCTTTAAAAAACTCAATAAGAATAATATAATATATATCTCATCTTTTATAAATTACTTTTTTCTTTCTTTTTGCTGTAGTAAATATATCATATCGAAAATGTATTCATATTCTTTATCTTTCATTTATATTTACTTATTTTCTTATACATATTTATTTATTATCCGTAGTTATTCTTTTCATTTTTTTTTATCACCAAAATTTATTATAAGATAACTTGTACTTACCTTTTTAATATTATATTAAAACAATTTAATGTAATACTTCTTTGATAAGCTGAAAAAAGAGTAATCGATAAAAACAAGCCTTGAGGAACATTTATTAGTTATAAATATAAAACTGTTGTAGCTTTAATACTTGGTGTATTCATATCTTTAATTGCGTACCTTCCCTCTCCTATATTTTTACAATATGTATAATTAAGATGATCATGAAAAGATATAATAATAATTTCTAATCAAATAAAATTATATGATTTAATAAATATATAATTAAGAAAAAATATATTTAAGTTCTTCATTACATTTTTTTATATTTTAGATTGAGAAATTAATATTATAGTATCTCACTATCATGTCATTCACCTATGAGTTATATTTGTATATAATAATATAGAGGTCCAAGTTGGATTCAGAAAGCGCACATTTTCCTTTTGAACGTTCAGCAGCAGGCAATGGAAAATATTTCTATTAAAAAATTTTTATTTGCATTTTTAATTCTTAAGGTCTTCTATTTTAAATATTTACCTACTTTATATCTACGTCTGAGATACAAATAATTTGCTAAGAACTAAAACTAACTAACTAACTAACTAACTAACTAAACTAACTACTAATATAAATAAAAACTAACTAACACTAACTAACTAACTAAACTAACATAACACTAACTATATAACTAACTAACTAAAATCAAACTAAAATTTAACTTAAAATCAACTATACATATAACTAACTGAATATTTTTCACTAATCATAACTAACTAAACTCGACACTAAGCTCCAAGTAACATAACTAAGCCCGTTCTGTATCCGGATTAGTTACACTAACATAACAACTATATCTTCAATAACTAACTATTACTTTATAATCTACTTTCGTCAGTATAATTTCATTCCCCTACACTAAACGAACCACTAACACTTAATTTATATGGCGGGCAAACTAAACTAACCTAACTATAACTAAACTAACTAACTAACTAACTAACTAACTAACTAAAACTAACTAACTAACTAACTAACTAAAACTAACTAACTAACTAACTAACTAACTAATGATTCTACCTAATTCTGCTAAAATGTTCAATAGATTCTAGATTATACATAACATTAGTAAAATGTCATCGAGATCTCTCAACCTTATTCAAAGAAACTCTATCTATCAAGTGGTCTGATTTGAGCCTAATTAAAATGTCATCAGAAGATTCCATAGTAATTCTTAAAAAGCCCCATACATACAAAGCAAAAAAACACCATCGGGATCCATAAACCTAAATCGATTAAAATTTTTATTGCAATTCTTTCCACAACTCGATTCTCGATTCCGCTGCCCATTTGACCGCTCGACCGATAAACCGCTTGACCGCTTGACCGCTTGACCGCTGGATCGCTCTTTCCATAGTGGAAAGTATAATATATTTAATCATGAAAACTTCATTAATAAATTTTTAAAGAATGCGTAAAAAAATAGAAAAACTGAAATTAAAAGCTCTCATTACCTTGCTCATTTAATAATAATTTATTATTAGTTTTAACATCTTTTTCCACATAATTTTTCCTTGGCTCAGAGACAGAAGATATAAATTTCATCATTTTTAATAAGGGAACTTCGTATTCAATTCATTTTATTTAATAAATATACAGTATTATCTATATATATTATTATATAATATATATATATAATATATATTAAATATATATATATATATATTATAATAATAATATATAGAACTCTATATATATATATATTAACTAGTATATAATATATATATATATTAGTATATATATATATATATATATATTATATATATATATATATATATATATATATATTATATATATTATATACTATATATATACCTATATAATTATATATATATATATTATATATATAATATATATATATATATATAATATTATTATATATAATGATATATAATATAATCATATATAATATATATAGATATAATATATAAATATACATATATATAATATATATATATATAATATATATATCATATATATATATATATATATATATATAATTTATATATATATAAGTATATATAATATATATATATATATATATTATATTGTACTGCAATATCAAGTAATTTTTGATGATTATAAATTATTATAATATACTATTAGATATATATTATATAATGAATAGTAATATTCATAATATATAAATATTTGTAATATATAATTTAAATACAAATATATTGGAACAACCATTATCTGAATAAATAAATCCCCCCAAAAAAGGATATAAAAGATCTATACTAAAAAAAGAACAACATAAAACGTGTTTTGATAAGATTTAACATTTCATGACGTACTGAAAACAAGAATGCGTTAAACCCGGAGCCTCAGTCATTTTGGTAACTTTATCCTGCAATTTTTTTTTTTTTTTTAAGACCACGGCTTTTAAGAACTCGCTAAGTAATTAAAAGAAACATATATATTTTATTTTTATATAAATTTACACATTGAGTCATAAGTTGTTTTTCAATTAAACTTCAGTTGCCTAAACTATTTTTTGTAGTTTTGGGTAAAATATGAAACTCATTACATGAAACTTCATGACGTTTCACAAGATTGTATGATTTGATTGACCTATAAAGAAGTTTCACTTAAAAACTTCAAGATGAGACTTAATTAACAAAGATTTAATTTTCTACGAATCCTGATTTAAATTTAGCATAGAAAAAAATTTGTCAAACTGCCCGCAAGTTATACAAAGGCCTCCATCTTCAAAGTCAGACATTTAAAGTGATAAGTTACATCTGAATACATCACCTCTACACATGATAAGCTGATTGCCTGAAACTAGTAGAAGATTATCAGTGAAAGTAAAAGAAAGTTGAATAAGAACAATTTGAACTAGTAGGTGGTTCCGGAATGTCATCCGGAAACGATTCGGAAGTTAATGAAATGGGAATTTTATTCCATGACGCTGAAAAAAAAGTTTAACAGTGAGGAAACTAGCCGAAGTGATAAAACTTACCATTTTGACTGGCCTTTCAAAAATCAATGGGCTAGACTAAAAAATATGCAAGACCTTTAACTGCTTCACAATCACATGAGTTCGACACGCCAAAAATTTAGTAAAGCAGAGAAAGGTGTACTCTCACAGCCGCCGCACACCGAATCCACAGTTAGGGAAATGTCTAAATATTCAACAACTGCTGCAAAAGTTACTAAGACTCTTATCATTCTCCGGACGTGAGTAGAGAAATGCAGGTATGAAAGACTATGTCTCTGTAAAACAAGCTGATGGTTGTCGTGAAAGAAGACAAAAGTTCCTCATGCTTTGTAATATGAAAGAAGCATTTGAGAACTTCAAAGGGAAATATCCAGAACTAAGATTGGGTTCTCAAAGTTTGCAGAGCTTCTTATAAAAAAAAAATATATATTTTTCAAAATCACACAATATACTCTAAAAAAAATAATAATGAATAGTGAAAATGAAAACGAAAATCAGCAGTCTTTTTAGGAAAAAAAGTTACAGCCTCTCAAAATAACGTAGATTATCAACTTATGTTTCTCAACGTATAGGCACTGTCTTGCCCTTTCCACATGTAAACCCACCACAGAAGTGTCTATTGTTGGTTTTTGTGAAGATCGCAGAAAAGAAAAATTTGATGAGATTATTGGAACAACATTAATTTTGACAAAAAAAGGGTTGATGTAGAATTCAGGCAATGGCTTTCAACTGATAGATCAGCATATATGATATATATATATATATATATATATATATATATCATATATATATTATATATATATATAATATATATTATATATATACTATATATATTATATATTTATATATATATATTATATATATATATTATATATATATATATTAGTATATAATATATAACAAATAAGACACAAACAAATTGTGCAGTCTCTAAAATTTCCCTTAATTCCATATTTTTCTATCTCGCTTTTTTTTTGGTCAAATAAATGGCTATAACACTCTTAAACTACATAAATACCCAAAATAAATTTTTATTATAATGAAGTATACATATATACAATGGGATCAAGTCAAGTAACAAACAAAATTGGTTGATACATTATTTGACCTTTTCAAGGTCAAAGGTCAATGAAAGGTCAACTTTTTTTTTTGACCTCCTAGAGTAAATATGCATAGAGTAAATATTGTTGCCCCAAACTCAGAGCTTCAAAACTGCAAAGCAACTCTGTAAGTGCTTTAGTTCCGTTCCGGAGATATTGAATGTTGACCTTTAACTGGTTTAGCAAAAATGCACATTTTGACCTAACTTTAGGAGGTCATAACTCTGCAACAGCATAGAGACAAATAACATTGAACTTCTCTCATTGAGCTTTACAAACATACCAAATTTCAGAAATTTCAGGAAAATCTGAGAGGGTCATGAAAACTGCTTGGTTGAACTGGTATGGAATTACTCTATATTCATTGCACACAAGTTGCATCCCACACTTTATTAAGATGTATTTAATGCATTTCATATAATTTATGTCTTTGTTTTCATTATAGTAATAAAACTTCTCAGTTCTTTGAGGCCGCCCTTGCAATCGTTTGTAGATGTGAGGTTTCGCAAGACAATTTTTTTGTTCATGTTAAGTGCAAGGATATTTATATCAACAGGAGAGAGACAGAACTGTCGAAAGAGAAGAAGGACAGGAAAGTTGAAAGGTACTTTGGAGAAAGGAGATTGTCAAGTTGGTTTTTAAAGAATTGAAATTTCCACAAAGTTACTTTCTATCCATCAGCGAGAATTAATAATCGGAAAGATTAAGACGAGTAGGCAATGCCAGAAGTAAAAGTGGGAGGTAGAATTGATTATGAGTTAAAGAATGAAGGGTCAAGTCATCGGAATACGAGTGGATAGAGTTAGAGGTAGGCAGGTAAAAGATCATTAATGAAAGTAGGAATAAGGTAGGAGAATTAAATCTGAACCCTGAAGGAACACCACTATGACAGAAAAGGAAGAAGAAGCGCCCCATCAACAACAGCAACATTGAGCGATTTGAAAGAAAGCTCA
Source organism: Trachelipus rathkii (assembly GCA_015478945.1). Lineage (NCBI taxonomy): Eukaryota > Metazoa > Arthropoda > Malacostraca > Isopoda > Trachelipodidae > Trachelipus > Trachelipus rathkii. The sequence goes on from JABUQX010026006.1 coordinate 81,882, forward strand.
GACATAATAAGGCACAGAGAATAAGGAGAACACAAAGGAGGGGAGCCTTGGAGGCATGCGCGTGCCAACCCGGTCAATATGCTTTTGGATTAATGTAGCGCCACCCACACAGAGTCCTTTCCCGTAGTTCCTAAGGGAGAAAACATAAATCTGTTAAATAGTAAAGTATATCGCCAAAGTTAAGATCCTCGAACTACCGAAAGTCATACTGGTAATCGAAAAGAAGGGAATGAGATTCCATATGATCTTAGAAATGAGAGTTGAAAAAGGTTTCAAAGATCTTAGAAAGAATAACAGTTAGAGCAATCAGGGCGATAGTTAAAGCGATCAGAGCCGAGCAAGCACTTTTTCGGATATAGGTTGGCATATGCGCCGCTTCAACACTGAGCGGAAGCTATTTGAGGCATCAGAGCGAGATAGTTGAACGAGAGGGTGGGGTCAGCACGAAAGCACACACATCAAAACTCAGGGAAGCATGCCATCCGGGCCACCCGTTCATAGTCATACATTTCAGGAGCTCATGCACCCGATCAAATGAATGACAGGTAAAGGCATATAGACACCTGAGAAGGAGAAGGAGGGAGGAAATGATGAATACCAAGAATCGTCAGAGTTGACCATTACTACGAGGAAAATAGGAGGCCATAAAAATTGCCTTTTCAGTTGGAGTTTAACAAAAGAAACCTCAACAAGAATAAAAGGAGGAAGGATGATTTACAGAGTTGTTAGAGATGTTTTTTGCAAGAGGCGCCGAAGATTTGCAAGGTAGAGCCAAGGAGGTCACGCGCACTTTCATTTAATTAAAAGTCCGCTTTGCTGTCGAAGAGTATCCCTGCAATCCAACGATTTTAGCTGAATGAAATTGCAAGAGTGATAGGAGAACGAGACATTGTTTCCACAACCTGATAGCATTGTCTTAGCCTGATCAATGGCCAGGGACAAGCCACGTATCGAAAACATGATTTTGGAGAAAAACATTTCTAGTCCAAGAAAGGAAATGAACCCTGCCTCATCCCATTAACGATTACAGTTCCCACTTTATCGGGTCAGAATCTGAAGCGTTTAAGAGCAAGATCCGTCACTCCATATATTAGCGTAAGAAGCAACGCAGAGTGCGCCCAATAGGCCGACAAAAGTTGCCAGAAAACCGCATAGGCAGGAATGGAGATGTTGGAGAGAAAGTATTAAAATTAAGATGATATAACGAAAATGATACAGAATATTTACTAGATAGGAGCGAAGGTCGTGTTTTTATGAGAGAAGGACTGTGGTGAAACATAGTGTCAAGTGTGTTCTCAAGAATCGTTTTGGGACGATCAAGAATGTTTGTGCAGGTTTATTAATTTAGTTCTCCGATCGTGAGATACTTACTGATGATCTCGGCTTCCTCCACCTAACATAAGGATGAGAGGAACCAAATTCAGTGTTGTGAGCATTTAAATCCTAAATAGAGGACCTCAGATTTGGATGAGATAACAGTCTCTCGTGAGAAGTAGTAAGGGAAATTCAAAAAAAGGCTGAAAATCTGTTCTGTTAGGAGAACATAGCAGAGCATAAGAATATTGTAGTGAGAAGGGAAGAACGTTTTTAAAAGCGCACAGAACATCGACAGTTTAGGAGATTCGAGAATTCTCGAGACGTGTTATAGGAAGGTTTATATTTAATACTCCACCCACCAGACGGAAATTATAAAATAAGTTATCAGTTGGATATATTAAACGAGTTGAAGGGTTGAATTCTTAGCCAATCTGGGTCTCAGACAAGAGCGTAAAATTAGGTTTAGAGTTAGAGAGGTAGGTATTCCATGGATGCAGAACGTTAGAGGTGCAAGCCATTGAATGTTGGTAAAGTCAAAGAAAGCCACGCCCTGTGCAAATCTGGCATCATACACGTCTTGCCAGATTGCTGGACACTCGCAAAAAAAAAAAAAAAAAAAAATAAAAAAACAAAAAAAAAAAAAAAAAACAGACAAAAACAAATACATAGAAGCAAAAATATTGAATGAAGGAAAATTATTTCTACAATGTAAAAAGACCTAAATTTTTAAAACAAGTCGAAAAGAATTACCAACATTTCCGAACATGCAAATTAACTAAACTAGAATAATCAGAAAGTTTAAAACACTCACCGCACTCACGAAAATTGCGTCAAAAAAAGTGCTCTGATCAACCTAAATAAGTAGATAATCTTGTATTAAATTTAATAATCTGCTGTCCAAATAGGTAATTTTTGAATCTAAAAGTTCTCATAGAATTTTTTCACTCCAGAAAACTAAGAAGTACGAGCTACGTAATCGCCCTTTTAACCGTACGAACCACTAAAAAATGGCCGATACTAACGATACCGATACTTTCTAAAATCCCTAACATATATATATATATATATATATATATATATATATATATATTATATATATATATTATGTATGATACTATATATATAATATTATATATATATATAATATATTATCATATTAACATATTAACATATTAACCTCCCTTCGATATTTTAATGCATATAAATATCGAAATTATGTGTTTATTTATAAAATTTAAACATTGTCGATTTTTTTTTTTTTTTTTTTTTAAAATGTGAAGAAACTTTTTTACTTTATTTTTTTTTTTTTTTTTTAATATTTTTTTACAATTTTATGTTAATAAATAAAAAATATAAATTTCCAATTATTACTTTATTAAATAATACATAGATTACATAAAGTCTCATAATATATTTATCCTTTGGTGGCTGAAATTTAACAATATCACAAAAAATTTGTGCAAATAAATCTTCCTCTTTGTTTTGCTTCCTCAACATGAATTCAAAAAATAGCACCAGTGAATTTCTAGCTGTTCCATATCTTTACTTGCGTTGTTTCGTTGAAACCATAATACTTCATCTTCTGTGTATGAGCTCCATTCCAGGGTTGACAAAGTTTGTAGAATGGTTAACAGGGATATGTCCATATTTCATTTTTGGAATCTTGTCTATATCCTTATATGCAGATATTATTATAAGTCAGATATTATTAATGTTTCTCCTTCGATATGCTTCTCAATTTCTTTTGGTAGAACTTTTAATAATTTTTTAAAAGAATAAAAAATATAGTAAAGTTACTTACATTTTATCAAAAAATTAAAAAAAAATCGATGTTTAAATTTTATCAATAAAAATATCGATATTATTATCGATTAGAATTTGGAAGGGGGGGGTTATTACGAACCAGGCCCTATATATATATATACTAAACAAATCTTATGACCTGAACTAGCAACTTACAGGGGTCATACCCACTCTTAGGGGTCAAAAAATAGGAAAATATGACTTTTAATTAAAATGTAAGAAAAATTTAAAAAAGTAAGTCAAAAATAGGACAAAATTTAATGCTAAATTATTAATGGTTTTTATTTTTTGGTACTGTATATACTACTATTTTTCCTACATATGTTAAAATATCCAACTTTCCTGTTTATTTCGCTATACTGGATGATGATTTTTTTTTTTTTTTTTTTATCCCACAACAAATGTGCTGGATGAGGCTCCAGTTGAAATGTTTTCAGCCTCCAGTTCAAATATCAAACTTATTTTTGTTTCCAATATAATACTAATATAAATGAAAATTATATTACCAATCCAATAATCTATTTGACGGTTTTTTTTATATTATTCATCAAAATAATGTTCATCACAAATATAATTAAAACTTTACATGCAATCTTTAAAATTTAATCTTTCTCTCAATGCTATCTATTTTAATGGAAGAAAGCTAATTGTGGGTAAGCTAACAAAATCAACTGGAACCCTGGATGAGGTATGGGTTTCCCCCCCCCCCCCTTTATTTTCTTTAAAAATAACGTTTACATTAACAAACTAGAAAAAATGAAAAAAATAATTTGAAAAAGTAATGTAATGATAGAATTAACTACATAAAAAATTAAAAAATTATGATGCACAAATTCTCCAATGATTACAAGAATAATTTTATATTTGCTTAGGCTTATATTTTTTTGCTTGATTTGCACAGTAGTAGGCAAGCACGTTTTTTTATTTTTCTCAATCTTCTTTTGCTCATTTCATATTTTGTGCAAAGCAGTGGTATTCTCATCAACTTTTTTGCTAGATGCTTCAAGCATATTCTGCTCTATCTGTAGTCCTTTCATGCCATTAATCTTTAATGCATTCTTAATCCTTACATTGGTTACTTCAACCAAGGAATTGTAGTTATTGACGTTTGTTGTATCTTTAGTTTCTTTTTCCTGAAGGAATTTTTCTTTGAAGATTGCTTCTTTCATTTCTCATGATTTCCTTACAAAATCTTTCTTTTTCATTTTAAACAGCTCTTGTTCTTTCCTTTTCTTTTCCTCTTTTTGTTATTTTCAAAAGTTAGGCCTCATCCAGTTTCTCGTCCTCCAATCTTCTATAGATTTTCTGCGCACTGATTCCTTCTTATTGAAGTCTCCATTGATATGGCCCTTATGGCTATCATAACCAATTGTTACAGCCAACTTTGATAAAGACTGTGTAATGCACTAACTGATCTGAGAAAGGTTGGTTCTGGAAATCTGTAGGTAAGTGGAGGCTCTGTGAAAAGCAAGGTCAATCATCAGTATTTCCTGTGCAGAATGATAGGAGAGCTTTAAACCAGACTCCATAACTGAGAGATACTTACATTGATTAAAGTGTTTTTTCAGTGAAGAAAATCTTATAACCAATACTGATAACTTTTCAATACTGACAGACCCTGATTTTGAAATTTTTTCGGTATGTTACCAGAGGTTGTCAACCTCGATTTATTAATAAGAAAGTACAGGTTTATCAGACTCTAAAAAATTAATAATAAAGAATGGGTGAAAACAAAAATCGTCGCTCTTCTTAGGAAAAAAGTTAACAAAGCCTCATAAAGTTATAAAAAAGCCTATAAGATTTATTATTCAAAAAAAAAAAAGACCAAAAATTTTTTTTTTTTGAAAATCACAGGATATCACTCTAAAGAAAAAATAGTAATAAGAGTCTAAAGTAGGTATAATGAAATTCGGCAGATCTCTTTAGGGAAAAAAAGTTACAAAGTTAGCCTCTGAAAGTTAAAAATTTTCCCTAAGACTTTCTTTGATAATAAAAAAGTTAGTCGCCTCGTGTCGTTTAGGCATCTATTCAGGTATGATACGCTATTGATTAATTCTATATAGATTTCTCTTTATTACCTAAAAACTTATCATAACCATAACCTGACTTAGAGGGCTGAAATGAGACTCGAGTGTTTGTACTTCACGTTGAAAAGTCATGGGATTTTAACAAACTTTGAGAGGCTGAACTTTTTTTCCTAAAAGAGAGCGACAATTTTTCGTTTTCACTTACTTTTTCATGTAAATTATTTTTATTAGGTATATCCTGTATTTCACAAAGAAAAGTCAGTCTGTTATTCCGAGGATCAAAAGAAACTATTTTTTCCTTTTAACTCAAAAGTTCGGAATGGGACCAAACTCACCAAAAAAAAAAAAAAAAGATGTAAGAAACAATTTTCTTGCAACAAAAAGTAGTACATTTCCAACTGTAGTAAGAAAAGTAGGAAATAGGATGCTTAATATGTAATTTTAATTTCATCATCTTCTAGGTTAGGTTAGGTTATGATCGGTTAGGTTAGTAGATTAGGTCTTGGTTTAGGTCCTTGCTAGTTCAGGTTATGATAAGATTTGTTTAAATACACAGATATACTCTGTGTTTATTTAATAAAACTTGTCAATCTGAACTAGCAGGGTCTAAAACCATGACCTAACCTATAAAGGATCAACAAATGCATTGTAAATTAAATCATACTATACAGCGATTTTACAGACTTTAAGCTTACATTATGTCTTTATTTAATGTAACTAGTTAATATTCTAAACAACAAATTATTTAACATGAATTAAGGGACCCTTAATGTTGACAAATTACCAGATTTAACAGAATATTTTACGAGATTCAGTTTTACTTTTATTTCTTCTGTTTCATGCATTTGCAGTTTATTGTGTAACCTTTTTTCTTTAGAAATTGTCCTTTTTTGTCCTTTGTTCCGTCTTTAGGTCTCCTTTTTCTTACTAATAAATTTCTTCAGGTGTTATATTAATTACGTTTTACGTTCTTTTTATTATTTTACTAAACTGTAAAACCAGGGTTAAAGGAATTTTTTAGATTCTTTTTGAGAAAAAGAAAGAAATTTTCCAATTTTTAAATTTATTTTTGCGCAATTCATCATGATAAATATGCTAACTGAACAGGCAACTTTAAGAGAAAACCAATTTTTTTTAACCCTAGGCCTAATAATTCTGAGTCCAAAAATCTCTTAAAATAGGCTATAGTCTTGACACAATTGGTGGCTCCCATTACAAGCACATGAAACACTAACACTGAAAGAGGTTATTTGTCATAATGATAATATATTACATCAGAGAAATAAACGAGAACATTTTTTTTTGAAAAACTTGAAAGTCTTTTGTTGACATTTTTATAGTGTAGAAATTGGAATACGAGTTGAGAGAGCGTAGCCTTGCTATGATAATCTATTATTCTAAATTTTTTGTATTTCTATTGCAAATTAAATCACTTAAATCAAAAAAAATTAAATATAAAAAGCAAAAAATCAAAAATAAAAAATCATGATTTTTTGGAGCAAAAAATCAAGTAAAAATCAGTTGAAAAAATCAATTGATTTTTTATTTTTTTTCCATGCCATCCCTGATTAAAACTATATAAAAAACATAAGGTAATGGTAACCAACACTAAAGCTTTAATATAGTTTGATCATTCCAATTTTGTAGGTTACAAGCATGGTTTTAAACTTCAAACTAAAGAACTAAATTAGGCATAGCTATCATCTATATAGGATAGCCTAAAATTGTTTATAAATCTCCATTACAAATGAATCATAACAACAGCACAACCAATGCAAATAACTCAATAAATAAAATATACTTTATTACCACTTAAGTTTTAAAGCTCTATAACCTATAGTATGTTTATAGAAATTGACTAGGGTGCGGTAAGTCACAAGGTGATAATGCTTAATTTTAATAGAAATAAAATTTATCTCACCTTTCTACATGCCAATACGTTGATTCTAGAGGAAAACCTAAACATACTTAAAATATTACAATATATACAAATAAATTTTATATTAACTTATTGATTCCCTTTACCCCTTAGCCGGCCTAAAAGTAGGCTTGAAGGGCAGATAACAGGGAGAAATGAACTGTCCAGAATCGGGAATGGGTAATAGAAAATTAGTTTCAAAGAAACCCTCAAACCTTTTTTCTTTTTAAATGTCCTTTGCATTAAGGTCTTTAAATCTAGTTTAAGCAATTTTGAAGCTCTTTGCAATGATATTTACATTCTCAATATACATTATATAAGTTTGCTGTAGTGAATCGAATCCTGGAATGTCATGTGATCGTAAAAAAAAAAAAGCATTGAGATTTAGCCAGGCCCTGGCGTAGTCAAAGAGATGGGGCTTACGGAGTTACAGCCCCCAAAATTTAAAGTATGAAAATTTTAAGACAATGGAAAAATTTATGATAATTGCAAGAATGAAACTAGTAAAATCAAAAAATCGGAAAAAATATTCGCAAACCAGGAATCGAACCCTTTCGAAAAGGAGAATATTAAATTAAAATTCTTAGTTGCATTATTCCTACTGAAAATAAAGGAAAGTAAGCACGCGAAAAAAGACATCAATGAACTGATTACTAAGTCTGGAAAGAGAATTTTCCGATTCTTCCCTCCGGCCAAAGTCCATCTAATTTTTTGTAGATTCCACCGAATACTTTAACAATTACAGACATTAGTCAAACACCAGCATGTGCAATATAGTCTATTTTTGGCGAATGTCCCTTAATTACGAATTATGGGTTTTGTCTAAATAGCTGCCGGTGTATCTGGCAAAATTCCCCATCTTTTAGAGCAGGGCTACGCTGGGTTATAGCCAAGGGTCCCACAGGGTCACGCGATCCATTGGGGCCCCTAGCACTTGGGAGACATGGCCAGCCATGATAACTTTTTTCATTTTTCAGCTTTTCAGTTTTTAATAGAAGTCTCCTCTTGCTCAAACAAAAAATATTGTAATCAAAAATATGGTCGAAACGATATATCCTAACTGGCTCAGCGGCTCAGTGAAGAAGAAGAAAAGCTGCACATCACCCTATGAGGATGATATGAATTAAAAGTCTAGACAGACAGTTAAGGCGATCGGAAGGATAGTGTTTGCAGAGGGTGTGTGTTTGGTGTGTGTTTTGTGTGTTGTTAATTACTTTGATTGCAACCCCAGGTGATTAATTTATTATAAAAACTTTATAATAACCCTACAAATGATATATATGTTATATGTTGCTTATTTTAGTATTTAGATCGTAGGCTATAAAAGCTCTTTATACTTACTTCTAATATATTATTAACAAATCATTCTAGGATGGAAGTTGTAATTGGATATACATGTATATGTATCGAACAAAATATCACTAAGTGCATGTTCAAAGCATTTTCTTCTGATTATCACAAAACGGAGTCCTACTACGTGTGGCAAGTGTTAAAATAAATTCATATAATTAAAATGTTAATTATGGAGGTAAATTGTATTTTTTCCTTTCAAATTCTTACTATTTCAATCTTTCTCTATTCTCTTTGCCTCTACTAATCAATTTACCTCTTACCTACTAAGTTTAAGTACGTGCTAATAACTAAAGCCTCAGATTTTCATCAGCCTTATATGAGGAACCTTATCAAAGAGGCAGCAAATCTTTAAAAAACAAAATCAAACCCAAAGCTAAACCAATTTATTGTTGTTAGACCATATAAGGCTAAATTTTTCAATCATTAGATTTTTAGGCTTTTTAATAATAGCTTTCCCTTTAGGCAAATTTTAGTTTAATTAATTAAGTTATATAAATCTTGTTTTAGATTAAAAATTTTTCGTCAATCATAAGGAATCTATTTTGGTCTTGTCGGTACGGATTTGTGCAAGCTCCTTAGTTACCATTCGTTGCCTTGCATATTTGCACTTATAATTAGCAACTCTGGGAGTCATGAAGCTAGAATTTGCGAATGTGCTGTTTTATTACAAAATTAATTTAAAAGTTCAAGGTTCTTATTTTAAACATTGAAAGTACTAGAGGGCCCGGATAGAGCCACATGGGCCCTTCGGCATTATCCCTATTGCGTTTTTGTCCTAAGGTTAGTTAATCTAGGTGGTATTTAAGTTCAAAATTTGAATAATGACAGTTAAGGAAAGGCATGCAATATTATCAACCTAACATTCCCGGACCCTTTCAATGTTTTCCCTAAAAAAACAATTCACTTTCCGAAAAAATTTGGCCTTGTAGCCCTAGCTCATTTTTTCATTCCTTTTCAACTTCAAAATTTCGAATTTTT
>JABUQX010026007.1:0-12500 GCA_015478945.1 Trachelipus rathkii
GTGAGCGCCGGGCGAGTGCCAATGAGAGCCAATGAGTGCCCAAGCGAGTGCCACATAGTGCCAACCGAGTGCGCAGCCACATAGTGCCGACCGAGTGCCATCTTTAAGCCTTAAAGTCCCTTCTCGAGTTTCCAGAATGCTCCCACAGTGGTGTTCACCCAGGCCGCGTACAGGATCTGATTGGTGTATATTACGCTTCTACCATGAGTTAGTATTCTTTCTTACCCACTTATGGCCCATATATATATATATATATATATATATATATATATATATATATATATATATATATATATATATATATATATATATATATATATATATATATGCAGCAGCAGCAAGGGGAGCAGCAGATATTGGGCACAGCACTGGCACACATGCAGCTGATTCATGACACTTGGTGGGCACACATTCACTGGCGCGATCACTTATAGCACACCATGACACTTTATGTTACTTGCTACTCTCTACACATGCCCAGGCACTAACTCCACAGCTCTACACACCACAGCCACACAGCACACCACTCAGATATCATGACACTGGTGAAGCGCCACTCAGCCATAGACACTCCTTACACAGCCCATATACACTCACTCACACACACACAGATACACTTACATACGTTTACACTCCCACACTCGATATTTTGATGCCTCAACTTTGATGCCCCAACTTTGATGCTCCTCGCATTGATGCCCTGCGCATTGATGCCTCTAACTTTGATGAACGATGCCGCCGCGTTACGATACATTTTCAACCTTTTCTAGCCTCTTTTCTACCCCACATCATAAGAACGGTGAGCCATTATTGGATGTCTTCCCCAGTTCATAAGCTGTACCATCAGGGCGCCGCATGCACCCATCGTGCGAAGGTTCAAATCCTCGGCACCCGCAGGTGCGACCCGTCATGTTCCCGCCTGGCCGCGTTCTCCCCAGGCGCAATATTTCATGTCTCGCCTGCCGCGTGTGTGCCTGCAGTGCTAATATTCTTGCGGGAATGAAAAATATATATACTATGAGTCTTTCATTTTTATTTCATACTTAAACATTTCAAAGAATTTCTTTTCAAATATACTATGAGTCATTCATTTTTATTTCATACTTAAACATTTTTATTAAAAACATTTTCGCGAACCTAAAACTGTAACTCATTACAGACATCTTTTATTTTTTTACTTAATACTTTTTAATTTATAAATTTTTAAAAATTGTATGTAAGAAGAAAAACCAGAGTGTCTGATATATAAACATTTTATTTTACTACAATTGTACGAAATTTTATTAAAAACATTAACATTACATACCTTAAAGCAGTAAATCAGTAAATCAATAGAGGTGTTACCTAACACCTAAGGGAATAGTATGCTTTTGTTTTACTGTTTTACTGCTTTAACTCATGTTTTACTGCTTTAACTCACATATTTATTAACATTACATACCTTAAAGCAGTAAATCAGTAAATCAATAGAGGTGTTACATAGCAACAAGGGGTTAGTATGCTTTTGTTTTACTGCTTTACTGCTTTAACTCATGTTTTACTGCTTTAACTCATATATTTATTAACATTACATACCTTAAAGCAGTAAATCAGTAAATCAATAGAGGTGTTACATAGCAACAAGGAGATTAGTATGCTTTTGTTTTACTGCTTTACTGCTTTAACTCATATGTTTTACTGCTTTAACTCATGTTTTACTGCTTTAACTCATATGTTTTACTGCTTTAACTCATATGTTTTACTGCTTTAACTCATATATTTATTAACATTATGTTTTCTTTTATATTTTTTATTTTGTTGTAATACTTTTTATTTTTATTCTTTTTATTTTTATTATTTTACTTTTATTATTATTTTATTTTTATTATTATTTTTATTATTATACTTAGTGATATTTACTTCATGCCTATTGTTATTATTATTTAGAACACACACACACATACACACACACACACACACACACACACACACACACTTACACTTATACATATAACGTATAATTTATTAAAACATTTTATTTTTATTTTTATTATTATACTTAGTGTTATTTACTTCATGCCTATTGTTATTATTATTTAGAGCACTCCACATACACACACACACACACACACATACACACACAATACACAAACATCACACACACACACACGTCACACACTTACACAACATAATTCGTATAATTTATTAAAACATTTTATGTTTTAATTAAACACGTACATTTATATTACTCATTCAAATATAACTAAAATTATTTCAAAGTTTCTTAAAACTTCTATAATAAATCAATCATTATCTTTGAACAAAGAATTTATTATTAACTGTTAATACTTTTTGTTTATAAATTTTATAACTATCAAGTTTTATAATAATTTTTACTAAAATTTTATGAAATTTTATTAAAAACATATATTTTACGTACCTTAAAGCAATAAATCGGAAATCAGTAAGGCCAGCCCCTAGCACCCTCACACCAAGCTATGCCACGTTTTATTCTATTGACTTACTGCTTTACATCACCTTTAGCCATGTAATAAGTAAAAATAAGTTCTTCTCTGCTTACATAACATGTATTTTATTAAAATCATTCTAAGTTTTTATTTAAAATAACAATTATTCACACTTACATTTATATTGTCGCCTCTGATGTGCTAACTAAAAAAATTATTTCAAAGTTTTTTAAATAATTCGGGATTTTCTTGTTATTATTATTATTATTATCTATGTACATTGACAACCTACATCACGAGAAAACACAACAATCCGCACTCCTTACAGATACGAAACTGCCCTCTCCTGTAAAATGTTGAAATAACTACTTAGACCTAAATTTAGGATAATCCTTTTTGTATCCCGGGGCGCTTCCAGGTAAAAATATATTTCAAACTGACCTTTTTCGGTAAAATGTGCAAAAAGGCTTAGCCTAAATTTAGGCCTAATTTAGGATAAGCCTTTTTGTATCCCAGGCTGATTTAAGCCTAATACCAGGTCAAAAGGTAATTCCAGTATAGACAAGAATCGAGAATCAATGTTATTATTATTTTATAAATATATTTCAAACTGAAACATGCTGGATCGGTAAGATCCTTTAAGCAGGTAAGAAGGAAATGTTTACCTTTCTTGTGAGTGGACGGAGTAATCCTTATCTCTATATGACCTCGTATGTGATTGGTCGAGAATTATTTTATCGCTTTTTGGTTTTAAGGTATGAAAAAACATGTTTTTTCATATCCTGAGCCCTACCTCTGATTGGATGAAAATTATATTTGAGCAGGCGGATGTTTTAGACCCAAACTCATTTTAAAATCATACTCGTTTTAGCTGTTAAGCGGTGCACAAGCTCTCTGGTTTGTAATAAAAGTGTTCTATTTTCACTAAGTGTATATCATGAATCACCTAATAAAAACTTTACTATATAATTAGAAATTTAATAATCATTATCTTACAATAATTTATATATATATATATATATATATATATTTTTAAATATATATATATATATATATATATATATATATATATATATATATATATATATATATATATATATAAGGCTAAAATTAAATATATACAAGAGTGTTAAATATATTTACAATGGTTTTATATATATATAAGGTTCACATTAAATATAATACAGGAATATTATATATAACACTTCCACATACATTTTACACATAATGTTTATGATTATTTTATATTAAAATTCTCTAAATCTTTGCAAATATGCCAATCATTTATATCATTATCGATGATATAGTTTCGTATCTCAGTAATACCTTCAGTTAACACATACGTAAAAAGTTCCCGCTCAGATATCATAGTATATTTACATTCTGGGTTACCTGCATAAATACTTTCTTGCCATTGTTTTCTAAGTAGATAAATGAATTTCTGTACGTCTATAGAACTTAGGAAGCGATCGATGATAACCGTAGGATCATCGATCAGGGTTTTCTTAAATGCGTAGTATTCTTGGTATAACATGTAATGAATTACGGTTACGTAATTAGATAACACATATGTCTTCTTCAGCTGCATTAACATTCGCTTACGTACCTCTAACATATATTTCAGCTGCGTTAGGCCTGAAATGTAGAATCCAAATGATGTAGGTTCAAATACTGTTGTTTCATTATTTCTCTCCCATAATCTAACTTCCAAACTGATTATGTTTTGATGTTTATAAAATGCTAGAGTAAGTTGCTTATCGTTGGTTTCTTCGCACAGGCTAATAACTGTTTCGGTCCAGTTTAAAGCTGAGCTTGGTTTAAAGTATTCTGTAAGCCACTCTTCAGTGTGATTACATATACAAAGTAATTCATCTGGACTCACGAAAATACGCTTTGTATTATAACATGGTGATTGGGTAGTACACTTGAAAAATTCAAATCCATCGGGTTTTCTTTTATATAAGAATGAAACCCTACTTCCTGGGATCTTGATTTCCCACTGTACAATGTCTTGTATTGAGGTATACATGTTAAGGTGAATCATGATATACACTTAGTGAAAATAGAGCACTTTTATTACAAATCAGAGAACTTGTGCACCGCTTAACAGCCAAAACGAGTATGATTTTAAAATGAGTTTGGGTCTAAAACACGCATCCTCAAATATAATTTTCATCCAATCACAGGCAAGGTTCAGGATATGAAAAAACATGTTTTTACATACCTAAAACCAAAAAGCGATAAAATAATTCTCGACCAATCACATACGAGGTCATTATAGAGATAAGGATTACTCCGTCCACTCACAAGAAGAAAGGTAAACATTTCTCTCTACTGCTAGCAAGATCTACGATCCATGTTTTCTAGTTTAAATATATAAATCAGATAAATACTTAACATCACCATTGATCTGATTCTTTATCGGTAAATTAGGTTCACTCCTTTCACCTGCATTAGGGCTTAATCAGCCTGGGATACAAAAAGGTTTATCCTAAATTTAGCCTGAAGTAGTTATCGTAGTTATTGCACCACATTTTACAGAAAAAGGTCAGTTTGAAATATATTTTGATCTGGAATTAGGCCTAAATCGCCCCGGGATACAAAAAGGATTATCCTAAATTTAGGCCTAAAGTAGTTATTTCAACACATTTTACAGAGAGAGGTCAGTTTCGTATCTGTAAGGAGTGCGGGTTGTTGTGTTTTCTCCTGATGGATTGTCAATGTACATAGATAATAATAATAATAATAATAATAATAATAATAATAATAATAATAAAGAAAATCCGAATTATTTAAAAAACTTTGAAATATTTTTAGTTAACATCGAGCGAATAATATAAATGTAAGTGAATAATTGTTATTTTTAAATAAAAACTTAGAATGATTTTAATAAAATACATGTTATATTAGCAGAGAAGAACTTATTTTGTTATTTTTATACTTATTACATGGCTAAAGATGATGTAAAGCAGTAAGTCAATAGAACAAAACGTGGCATAGCTTGGTGTAGAGGGGTGCTAGGGGCTGACCTTACTGATTTACTGATTTATTGCTTTAAGATACGTAAAATATATGTTTTTAATAAAATTTCATAAAATTTTAGTAAAAGTTATTATAAAACTTGATAGTTATAAAATTTATAAACAAAAAGTATTAACAGTTAATAATAAATTCTTTGTTCAAAGATAATGATTGATTTATTATAGAAGTTTTAAGAAACTTTGAAATAATTTTAGTTATATTTGAATGAGTAATATAAATGTACGTGTTTAATTAAAAAAACATAAAATGTTTTAATAAATTATTATATTATGTGTGTAAGTGTGTGTGTGTGTGTGTGTGTGTGTGTGTGTGTGTGTGTATGTGTGTTCTAAATAATAATAACAATAGGCATGAAGTAAATAACACTAAGTATAATAATAAAAATAAAAATAAAATGTTTTAATAAATTATACGTTATATGTGTAAGTGTGTGTGTGTGTGTGTGTGTGTGTGTGTGTGTGTGTGTGTGTGTTCTAAATAATAATAACAATAGGCATGAAGTAAATAACACTAAGTATAATAATAAAAATAATAATAAAAAAATAAAAAATAAAAATAAAATAATAAAATAAAAATAATAAAAATAAAAAAGTATTAAAAAAATAAAAATATAAAGAAAAAGGTTATTGACAAGAAGTTAAAGCAGTAAAGCATGAGTAAAAGCAGTAAAAACTTAAGATTAAAAGCAGAAAAACATGAGTTAAAGCGGTAAAGATGAGTCAAAAACAGTAAAACAAAAACAATCATATAAATTATACTCTTGTTGCTATGTAACACCTCTATTGATTTACTGATTTACTGCTTTAATGTATGTAATGTTAATAAATATGTGAGTTAAAGCAGTAAAACATATGAGTTAAAGCAGTAAAGCAGTAAAACAAAAGCATACTAACCCCTTTGTTGCTATGTAACACCTCTATTGATTTACTGATTTACTGCTTTAAGGTATGTAATTTTAATAAATATGTGAGTTAAAGCAGTAAAACATATGAGTTAAAGCAGTAAAACAGTAAAACAAAAGCATACTAATCCCTTAGGTGTTAGGTAACACCTCTATTGATTTACTGATTTACTGCTTTAAGGTATGTAATGTTAATGTTTTTAATAAAATTTCATACAATTGTAGTAAAATAAAATGTTTATATATCAGACACTCTGGTTTTTTCTTCTTACATACAATTTTTAAAAATTTATAAATTAAAAAGTATTAAGTAAAAAATATAAAAGATGTCTGTAATGAGTTACAGTTTCAGGTTCGCGAAAATGTTTTTAATAAAAATGTTTAAGTATGAAATAAAAATGAATGACTCATAGTATATTTGAACAGAAATTCTTTGAAATGTTTAAGTATGAAATAAAAATGAATGACTCATAGTATATATATTTTTCATTCCCGCAAGAATATTGCGCCTGCGGGCGCACGCGGCGGGCGGGAACGCGGCGGGTCGCACCTGCGGGTGCGGGGTTGTCAGCCTTCGCGCGGAGGGCGCATGCGGCGCCCTGATGGTACGCTTATGAACTAGGGGAAGACATCAATATTAGCTCTGTTCTATGATGTGGGGTAGAAAAGGCTAGAAAAGGTTAGAAAATGTATCAATGCTGCGGCATCAATCCATCAAAGTTGAGGCATCAATGCTGAGGCATCAAAGTTGAGGCATCAAAGTTGAGGCATCAAAATATCGAGTGTGGGAGTGTAAGTGTAAGTGTATCTGTGTGTGTGTGTGAGTGTAAGTGTATATGGGCTAGTGTAAGTGTCTATGGCTAGTGTAAGCGCTTATAAGTGTCATAGTGTGTATGTATGTAAGTGAAAGTGTCTATGGTGAGTGTGAGTGTAAGTGTATATGGGTT
This sequence comes from Trachelipus rathkii, assembly GCA_015478945.1. Taxonomy (NCBI): domain Eukaryota; kingdom Metazoa; phylum Arthropoda; class Malacostraca; order Isopoda; family Trachelipodidae; genus Trachelipus; species Trachelipus rathkii. The sequence continues at coordinate 7,338 of JABUQX010026007.1, forward strand.
AGTGTAAGTGTCTATGGAGAGTGTAAGTGCTTATAAGTGTCATAGTGTGTATAAGTGTCATAGTGAATGTGTGTATAAGTGTCATAGTGTATGTGTGTAGGTGTGTGTGCAAGTAATATATATATATATAATATATAAGGTATAAGGGTAGATATATATATATATATATATATATATATATATATAGAGCATATATGTATATATATATATATATATATATATATAGGCTATAAGTGGTAGAAAATACTAACTCATAGTAGGAAGCATTCTAGCAACTTGTAATATACACCAATCGATTCCTCATACCTTATAACCTAGGGGTAGACACCCATATTAGGGCTATTCTAGGCTCAGGGGAGGCTAGAAAAGGCTTGAAAAAAGTGGCACTCAGTTGGCACTATGTGGCACTCAGTTGGCACTATGTGGCACTCACTTGGCACTCATTGGCACTCACTTGGCACTCATTGGCACTCATTGGCACTCACTTGGCACTCACCTGGCACTCATCTAATACTCATAGAACACTAATAGAACATCACTAGATACTTCTTACGGTGATTGGGAACCATCAAAGCCATCAAAAAAGCTACAAGGTCAAAAAAGTTACAATGCCAAAATTGTACCCTGGAATACAAAAGGGTTGGCCGAAAAATTAGGGCTGCCGAAAAATTAAGGATGGCCAAAAATTAGGGTGGGCCAAAATTGACCCATGGAAGACCAAAGGGGTGGTAGTGTGTTTGTACGTGTGTATAAGTGTAAATGTAAGTGTATATGGGTAAATGTAAGTGTCATAGTGAATGTGTGTATAAGTGTGTGTGTGTGTGTGTGTGTGTGTGTGTGTGTGTAAGTAAATCTGTGTGTGAGTGTAAGTAAATCTGTGTGTGTGTAAATCTGTGTGTGTGTGTAAGTAAATCTGTGTGTGAGTAAGTAAATCTGTGTGTGTATGTGTGTGTGTGTGTGTGTAAGGTAAATCTGTGTGTAAGTAAATCTGTGGGAGTGTAAGTATGTGAGTAAATCTGTGTGTGAGTAAGTAAATCTGTGTGAGTGGAAATCTGCGTGTGTAAGTAAATCTGTGTGTGAGTGAAGTAAATCTGTGTGTGTGTGTGTGTGTGTGTGTGTGTGTGTGTGTAGGTGTTCAAGTTAGGATAGATCCATACATGCGTTCAAGTTAGGAACGAAATATGTGACGGGTGGGCCACGAGTGGGCAAAAAATTAGCGTGGGCCAAAATTGACCCATCCTGGTGTTTGAGAAAAAGGTCAAGGGACAAAAAGGTAAAGACATCAAAAGCCCCTAAAGGGGCGCTGGCATCTGTAAGTGGGGCCAAAATTGACTTCCATGGAAGACCAAAGGTTGGTCGAAAAAAATTAGGGTGGGGTACGTACAACGGTTGCTCAAGCTTACGCAATAGCTTATATGAACCCTTCTTCGAAGGGTTGCAAAATTAGGGTTCCTTGAAAAATTAGGGGTTCCTGAAATATTTGGGGGTTGCTAAAAAAAAAAAAAAAAAAAATTAGGTTGCCAAAAATTTGCTGCTAAAATTAGGGTTGCCAAAAATTTGGGTTCTCAAAATTTAAGGCCCAAAAAGGTCAAGGGCCAAAAAGGTCAAGGTCAGTAAAAAATTCGGTCAAAAAAAGGTCAAAAAGGTCAAGACAGGTACGTGCTCCGGAATCCACTCCCTACTACTGATGATGATGATATATTATTATTATTATTATTATTATTATTATTATTATTATTATTATTATTATTATTATTATTATTATTATTATTATTATTATTATTATTTTTATTATTATTATTATTATTATTAATATTATTATTATTATTAATATTATTATTATTATTATTATTATTATTATTATTATTATTATTATTATTATTATTATTATTATTATTATTATTATTATTATTATTATTATTATTACTATTATTATTATTATTATTATTATTATTATTATACCTCGTTTTCGCTTTAAAATAAATTTTAATTTTAACTATTTATCTCAATTCAAATACAAAAAAATAATTGTTACCAATAATATAGAAAGGTAATTTACTTTTAATAATTATTTTCTTAAATCATTTTAAATAAATTACAAAATTAAATTAACAATTAGTTTTTAATACTTTAATATAAATTTGTTTTTGAATAAATATTTTTGTACAGGTTTTATGACTAGCAGCTAGCACTGATACTTTTCCGTATTTTATCTGTTCGTAGATATTTCTGAGTGGTAACACTCTTAATCAATAAAGAATAAAAAATTATATACAGCTTGAGTCGGGAGGAACAGACCAAACTCCAGGAGCGGATTGTACACAGGATATTAATGTAAAAAAAACTCATATGTTCTTATCCGATTTTCATGTTTTCATTTTATAGGGTAATGACAATGAAACAAAATTTCATACATTAAACGTTTGAAAAAGTGAAATATTGATATATTTTTTATACTTGTCCGATCAACCTCAGATTTTCAGGGCTTGTATAGTCGGACGAGATACATCTTTTTTACTTAAATAATTTTTCTGTATACTCAAAAGAAAAATTTTTAAAAATTTTCAAAACAATTTTTTCTACAAAATATTTGTTCCAAGAACAAATTCAAAACTACTGCATATACAAAGAAGTTATCTAAATAAAAAATGTGCATCTCCTCCGACGACAACTGTCCTGAAAAATTCATGCAGATCGGATAAACAGAAAAAATATCCCAATTTTTCAATTTGAAAACCCAAAATAGTAGGTTTTGAAAATCGACCAATGCTCAGATATGGGGTCAAATATCAAAATTCCGCTCCAACACTTTTTAGATAATAATCCAATCTTTGTATATTTCAAGTTTGAAGTCATTTCGAAAAAAATTGTAGGAGGAGTTTCGACAAATGTCAAAAACATAGATTTTCAAAAATTGAAAATACCAAAACAATGACTACAGACACAGAAAAACACTCGAAAACGACGTTTTAGAGGTCAGAAAAGGCTACAGTTTGGTGTTTATTTGGTCAAAATCGGCTGAAAATTCCGAATTTTATGTCCATTTTTCCGGGTGAGGTGGAGAATTGGGCTCAGCCTAAGCAATAATTGGAGCACGCTCCAATTATTGCTTCGGGCTGAGCCCAATTTTACAAATATTATTATTATTATTATTATTATTATTATTATTATTATTATTATTATTATTATTATTATTATTATTATTATTATTATTATTATTATTATTATTATTATTATTATTATTATTATTGTTGTTGTTGATATTATTATTATTATTATTATTATTATTATTATTATTATTATTATTATTATTATTATTATTATTATTATTATTATTATTATTATTATTATTATTATTATTATTATTATTTTATGATTATTATTTTACCTCGTTTTCGGTTTAAAATAAATTTTAAATTCAATTATTTTTCTCAATTTAAATACAAAAAATTAATTGTTAACAATATTATAGAAAAAAAATGTAATTTTATTATTTACTTAGAAATTTTTTAGTAAATAAAAATGTTAAAATGACATTTATTTTTTGATACTTTAATATAAATTTGTTTTTGAATATATATATATATATATATATATATATATATATATATATATATATATATATATATATATATATATATATATATGATATATATATATATATTTATATATATATATATATATATATATATATATATATATATATATATCCAGTGTGGCCGCTTCATTGTGAGCCGTGGTGGGTCCTGTACACTAACTCAAAATATATATATACATATATACATATGGGAGGCTATTATATGTATATGTTGTATATATGAGGTATATGTTGTTGTTATTATTGTTATTATTAGCATATATGATTTTATATATATATATATATATATATATATATATATATATATATATATATATGTATATATATATATATATATAAATATATATATATATATAATATACAGTTATATATATATATATATATTTGAATATATATATATATATATAGATATATATATATATATATATATATATATATATATATATATATATCTTACATCTTACATCCTCTCCCAGTAAGGCTCACGAGCCTGTCAGTGGGGCCAACCTCCGTTTCCATTGTGTTCTATCGATCACGATCCCATCCGCCATCAGCTCATCCATTGCAGGCATCCGGTGTCTCCTTAATGAATCCTCCACTGTGTCTCTCCATCTCTTCCGCGGTCTTCCTCTCGGCCTCACCTCTCCGGTCTCCACCTCCACCTCCTGCTGGCAACTCTCTCCTGCATCCTCTCCAGGTGTTCCCACCATCTCAGTCTGGCTGCGTCCACTTTATTCATCATGGGTTTCACACTCACGCTCTCCCTCGCTGTCTCGTTTCTCACCTGTCTCGCCTCGTCTTTCCAATCACCATCCTCAACACATTCATCTCCGCTGTCTGAATTCTACTCTCCTCTCTCCCTGTCATGCTCCATGTCTCTGCCCCATACAACAGTATTGGTGTCAACACTCCCTCGTATATTGCTCTCTTCACCTCTTTGTTCATATATTTATCTTTCAATTGGGGGTACTGCACTTACAGTCCTGCCATACTGCCTAATCCCTACTCGTAATTCTCCCTTTTGCACACCCCCTTCTCTTCCAAATGCTACCTAGGTATTTATATCTGTCCAAATTTTTAATCTCTCTACCATCTACCTCCACTATCAACTCCTCCTCCTCCCTACTTACTATCATTATTTCTGTTTTCTCCACATTCATATTTAATCCAGCTTCTCTCAATTTTTCTGCGAAACACAGCACCATTTGCTTCAACCTCTCACCATCTCCACTCCAACACGCCAAATCATCTGCGTATACCATGATGTCTCCGTCAATCTCCTCTAAACTCTCCTTTACACCTCTTATGACTGTGTCCAAATACGCTATAAACAGTATCGGCGACAACACACTACCCTGCCTTACTCCAGTTTTTACCTCAAATCCATGGTGCACGACATGGACGTGGAGTTGGTCTTTGCACCCCATATATATATATATATATATATATATATATATATATATATATATATATATATATATCAGTTATATATATATATATATATATATATATATATATATATATATTGTTTTTTTTATATATATAGGCATATATAAATATATATA
>JABUQX010026007.1:17500-30000 GCA_015478945.1 Trachelipus rathkii
ATATGTATAAAAAAATATATAAAACATGTACAATTTATATATATATATATATATATATATATATATATATATATATATATATATATATATATATATATATAAAGGAGACATGACTGATAAGAAGAAAAAAACACTCTCGGGATTCCAGAACCGTAAAAGAAAAGCTGAAGAGGATAAGTCACTGTCGAAGATTAAGGGCTCACTTAGCATTTAATTAAGCAATCGAAATGAATCTTGAAATATATCTGAAAATGTTGGGGAATCCTGTGAAATTCTCAATCGGTTGACCTGAGGACAGAGTAACATAAATAACGAGGTCATGGCACAAGCATAAGAAAATACACGAGGTCAAACATCTTCATCTACTACTAATTTAAAAACTTTAGAAAGTCTCACCCGATTCAGCCTGATATGTAAGTTAAAAAATGCAGGGAATGTCGACAAGCAGGAATAGAAACTGTACTAGTAGTAGGACAGGGATTTCGGAGGCCGCTGGTCAAAATGACCAACGGTGATTTTACCTGCCCTGACCTTTTGAGCCCAATTACTCCGACCTGACCGGCCTTACCTTTTTGCCTTGACCTTTTTCTTGACCAACCCATCTTCCATAGTCATTTTTGGCCCCAGGTAATTTTTTGGCAACCCTAATTTTTTTGGGCAACCCTGTTCTTTTTGGCAAATCCTGACTTGGCAAACCCTTCGAAGAAGGGTTGCGCCAAACGGTTGCGTAAGCAACCGTTGTACGTATTGCCCCCCCCTATTTTACGCCCCCTAATTTTTTCGATCATGGATCAATTTTTGCCCACGGTAATTTTTGATCTTCATTTAGGGTAGCCCTATTTTGATGTCTTAACCTTTTTTGTCCTTCCCTTGCTCCCCTTGACAGATACCATGGGTCAATTTTTGACCACGGTAATTTTTTTGTCCTTCATGGGTCAATTTTGACCCACGGTAATTCTTATTGTCCTTCCTTTAGGGGCTGGTTTAGCCCTTTTTGATGTCTTAACCTTGTTTTGACCATGATATTTAGTCCTTGACCTTGCCATATACATGGGTCAATTTTGGCCCACGCTAATTTTTTTTTACCCACTGGCCCACCTGTCACATATTTCGTTCCTAACTTGAACGTGCGTGGATCTATCCCAACTTGAACACACACACACACACACACACACTCTACACTTACAATATTGCATCACTATGACACTCCTATGACCACCATAGATACTAAATCTTACATTTACACTTATTCATGCACGGTACAAACACACGGACCAACCTTTGTCTTCCATTGGTCAATTTTTGGCCCAAATCAATTTTAGGCCATCCTAATTTTTATGCAGCCCCTTAATTTTTCGCCCAACCTTTGTATTCTACGGTACAATTTGATGCCAGCACATTGATGCCCCTAACCATGCCTCAACTTAATGGCTCCCCAATCACCGTAAAGAGCACCAGCAGATGTTCTTATTAGTACCTCACGATTATTCCGGCCAGCAGCAATAGACAGTGCCAGGTAAGTGCCAATGAGTGCCAAGGAGTGCCACATAGTGCCAAGTGAGTGCCACATAGCCAACTGAGTGCCACTGCTTGCCTTTCTAGCCTCCCCTGGAGCTCTTCCAGAAATACCCCATTATGGGTATCTACCCCTAGGTTATAAGGTATGAAGAAATTGGTGTATAATACAAGTTGCTAGGATGTGCTTCCTACTACGAGTTAGTATTTTTCTAACACTTATGCATGGCAGAATATATATCTAAAGAGCTACACATTTGAGACAGTGACCGCAAACGTTTCAGAGTCCGCGTCCGCAGGTCAGCCTCCCTCCGCGAAACCTGCCGCCGCGTGCGTTCGCAGGCGCAATATTTCCGCGCAACCGCGCGCGCGCGCCCGCAGGCGCCATATCCCCGCGTACCCGCCGCCGCGCGTCCGCAGACGCAATATTACCGCGCGAACGAAAATATGATATCAATGTAAACTATTCAAAGAATTTCTTTCAAATATACTATGAGTCATTCATTTTTACTACAAATGTACCGAAATTTATTAAAAACATATACTTTATATATTTTAAAGCAGTAAATCAGTAAATCGGTAAAGCAGTGTTATTACCAACACCTAGGGATTAGTATGCTTTGTTTTACTGCTTACTGCTTTAACTCATTCTGCTTTACTGTTTTTAACTCTCTGCTTTACTGTTTTAACTCATATACATTACATGCCTTAGCAGTAAATCAATAAATCAATAGAGGTGTTACCTAACACCTAGGGATTAGCATGCTTTTGTTTTACTGTTTACTGCTTTAACTCATGTTTTACTGCTTTAACTTTCTGCTTTACTTCTTTTGCTTTAACTCACATGTTTTATTGCTTTAACTCATATATTTATTAACATTAAGTTTTCTTTTATATTTTTTATTTAAATCAATAGGAGGTGTTACCTAAGGGATTCAGTATGCTTTTGTTTTACTGCTTTACTGCTTTTAATTCTTTCTGCTTTACTGCTTAACTTCTTCGCTTTACTGTTTTCTTTATCTCTTTCTGCTTTACTGCTTTTACTGCTTTTACTGTTTTAACTCATATTTATTAACATTACATTTTCTTTATATTTTTTTATTTTTTGTTTTTTTAATACTTTTTATTTTTGTTTTAATACTTTTTTATTTTTGTTTTTTAATTTAGTTATTTTTATTTTGTAATGTAAGAATAAAAACACACAGAGTTTCTGTTATATAAATATTTTTATATGCCTATAAATTGTACGAAATTTTATTAAAAACCTTTTTATATATACGAGTTTTAAGGGAAGTAAAATCGCGTTTTTTCATTTTAAAGCATTTATTACATAATCAGAAACTATAAAATCATTGACATACAAATTTTTAGCATCAAATATATTTACAAGTTTATTAAAACATACATTATTTAAAAAACATATAATGAAATAAATACAATAGACTCCACATAAATTGGAATATAAGGGTTGAACAGAGTAAGACATAGTTTTTACACAGCTTACATTATTATATTTTAAAAATAAGGTAATATAATGATTATTCAATATAAATTTTAAGTTCAAAGAATCAATTATGTGAACAGTATCGTTTTTTGCTCTATAAACGGAAATCCAATGTCCTGTTGAGGTGATGTGGCGAGGCAATGTATTGAATATGAAGCAGGTATCCTTCTCCAACTTTACAGAGTTTATTTCGTTAATAGCAAACACTCCTAAAAAGCGAGGTTCATTTTTAAACACCGATCATGAGGAATTCATCTTTAATAATTCAAAAGTACGTTGCGTACTCTGTCAATTTCAATGAGTTGAGGATGCTCAAGATAGATCACTACAGTGATGGGTGATTGTAGACTCGATCCAAAAGAGAGACTTAGTCCTAGGGTACCCTTTCTCAAAATGTTTAAATGATAGGCGTTACAAGCTGAAAGGTCTGCAGTAAGATCATAGGCGTATAAATTACTATTCTTTGCGTATTCTTCAAGATTTAAACCTGTCCCACTATCATTACATGATACAGTATTGGCTATTAAGTCGTAAAAAGGTCGAGTACAGAGAGATAGGTCCGTTGTATAACATTTCATAATCACGTCCGTGAGGCAGTCCATTCACATGTAAACTGATACCTCTAAGGCCGAAAGGTGTGAATTTATAGGGTGACTTTTTATAATTCCCGGAGTAGGCTTCATGTTCCACAATCCCTATTATTACTTTCTGTGGTAAATTTCCGTTCACAATGTTAGGGATATTGATACTCGATAATCCTTGAGTGAAATTAAATATCTTGGTTTCAACTCTCTTAAAAAGCGACTTTTCAATTTCCAAATGACGCTGTGGTGATAGGATTTCAACTTTTCTGACATAGAGATAAGCCTCCAACAGTTTGAAAGCAGGTTCTGGACATACAGCTGTAGCAGTAGGTTTACTTTTTATTTTAAGAGCAAATTTAGGATTTGACCGTGATAAAATGATTCTAGTATCTACAGATGGTAGAATGAGTCTTTCTTGAGAGAAGATATCGCCATTTAATCGACCGTAAAATTCATGTATTATTTATGACTTTAGCTGCTTTATCTATATGTGCAGCCTCATCTCTGAAACTATAAAAACCACATGATTGGAGATGAGATTGTTTAGCATCGTCTGAATAATTTAACAAATGCTCTATATAGCTTCTATAAGGATAATTAGCCGCTGATGCACCTAGTGAAGTTCCGTTAAGATAGACTTCAACCTGGGTGAAACATGTATACAGGAAATTTGATTCTGTATATACTATATGGTCATCACCCGTAGGAAGATCTGTACCATCAGGTTTTGTCAATTTCGTTTTTACATATAAAACACATTAGAGGGTCAGTACTGATCAGAAGTGCCTGGAATATTGAACTCTAGAGGAACATCTGTATTGGTAATTGAATGCAGAGGATTAATACTGATAAAGTTGGACTCGCTAACGCTAATCTGTGTAGGGTTCATTGAGAAGAGATCCAATTCACTCTTACAACAATCAGGACTAGAAGGATGAAGGAAATGCATCTTGCATGTGCGAGTTCTAATCGTATAATGAACATTTTCATGAAAAACTTATATACACACATCGTATAAAAGTTATCAGTTAGTAATTAAATAGCAAATACATCAATACATTTTTTCTTTAGAGGTTTTTTTCGCTTAGTCTTTTTCTTTATGACAATCTTCTTGTTCCCTCGACCTTGTCCACATTTTACGTCTTATTTTACGCTTAACATCATCCAACATCTCATCTGAAACATCGGCTATACGTCTTTTTAATGCTGTACGAGGATTATTTCCTGCAGCAATATCTTGAATAGTATGCAAACCTGTTCTTATAGCTTTTTTACCTATATATTCCCCGCCTTTCCTGAGTAGAGGCCTTGCACTTCTCCATAGCTTGGCAAAAAATCCACCAAGGCCATAACCCCTCTGCATTTTTGTTCCCCTGAATACCCTTTCTTCGTCCATTATTACAGGAGTATCTTTCTTATACTATCTTTACACTGTGAGAGTATGTTAATGAATGAAAAATATATCTGACTACACCTCTTATATATTCCATTATGCTGTAATTACTGCATCTGCTTCTTTCTAATATGAACTTTGCGCATAACAATGCACCGTGTGTAAAGGGAAAAGGATTTCCTTCTACATCTTTTATATGCACGCGTACAGAGTCAAAATTTGATCTATTCAGAGGTAGATAATGAACATTAGGGAATGTTATAACTTTACTCTCTTTGGGAAAATATACTACTCCTAATAAAGGAGCTTTAGTATTACCTACATATTGATGATCAATTATATTTGTATATACATAAGCCATACCTGGATGATTGAGCATCTCGGATGGGGTACATGTATAATGCAGTACTCGATCTGCTTCATCTTTTTGTTCATGGGAGTCATGCGGTTATTCTCCACAGATAGTATAACCCTCTTCAACATAGTAGGGATATCATGAAGTATATCCAACTCAGCATCACGTCTACGAATATGTTTACGCTGCCATGGTGATCGTTCGAGAAAAAACATGTCCCGGTCTCGTAGGTTTACATTTACTTTTGAACTTAAAGATATTATTACTTTATCTTCATAGGTACGCATTTCAGTTTTGTATACCAAGTCCTTACACATAATACTCATATCAAAGAGAACGTTTAAATGACTAAAAATAGCAGGCACCGATTTAAAATATGACCTCCGCAAAGTAAATTCTTCAAAGAAGTATTCTTTTGTAGCAAATGTTGTCGTATTCATCTTTTTGGCAATTGTAGTCCTTTTCAGATAACGAGTATCTTCCACTTGTAATATAGTTTCAACACATTCTACACTTCTGTACACCCCCATCCAGAATAGATTGTGAGGTAAATTTTCTATGTCCATATTTAATATCATTTCACATAATCCTACTTCGTATGCCTCTCTTTCAAGTTGTATAGGATTCATTAGCACAGTTGTAAAATCCGAGAGTTTATTATCAGGATGTAAATCCAAGGAGGCTGAAGAAGGCAGCGTTATATAAAAGTGATCTACACTCTCCATGATTATAATGACAACTGATTAATGATTCTTAACTTCACTTGCTTTTATATAAGTATTAAACTTGGCAGGATATCCCCTCCATTTCACAAGTAACTGCTTATTTTTTCCTTTACCTCTCGTAGCTAATATTTTTTTCAATTTTATATTCATGAGTTACAGGATTGAACCTTACTTTTTGTATTTCCTGTTTATAAAATCCGCCTTTTATTTTTTCACCATCTAAATCCTCCAGATAATATAACTTTAAACTATCACGAATGAATGGTCGGATATTGTGGACTTTAAAAACTTCCGTAGTCCAACCGGATTCATATCCTTTTCTAAACCTTTCTTCTGTTCGAGAAACTCTTACATAATCGTTTACCTTTATTCCTGAATTATCTTTTATTTTGTTTTCTTTTTCACCCATATGCGCCATACGTCCTCTAGTTTTTGACATCTCTAAAGGAGTTGACTTTATAGTTCTATGGTAAGATATCTGTTATAAGAATAAGCCAAATCGTCCAGTATATCAATATATTTAAAAGTATTCATTTTAGTAAAATACCTATGCGTTCTTTAATAGTACGTTGGACTCTTTCAACTATTGCCGCTTTGTTTACGGAAAATGTATTGTAATAGCTTATACCATACTCCCAGAGCATCTCCTGAAACTCTCGGCCCTTGAACTCCATTCCTGAATCTGTCCAAAATGATTTAGGTGTTCTCCGCTCGTCCTCTATAATTTCAAGTACAGCATCGGCAACTGTAGCTGATCTTTTATCTTTTATTGGCCTCAACCACAAGTATCTAGAGTATACGTCAATTGTAAAAAGTATATATTGAAAACCTTCATTATAAGAGCTGTATTTAATCATTTCCGATAAATCTAACTGCCATATGCTATCGAGCTGCGGAGATATGGTTTTCCGTGTAGGAAATTTTTTTCTTACAGGTTTAAGGCTTATGTAGAGTAAATGCCTCTTCACCCTCCAAATATGCTTTTAACTCTTTTTTCTCAATATTAGGATACCTTAAAGCAAACCTAGTGAAACCCCCAAAACTATTTGGTTCCCTCAGATTGAAGTAATACTTATCAACTACCTCCTTCGCCTCCATGTTGTCTACTGACACACGTGTAAGCGTTATATATATATATATATATATATATATATATATATATATATATATATATATATATATATATCATATTTATATATTTTTATATTTATATATTATATATATATTTGTCAAAAAAAATGTGATATTAGGTCACAAGGGATAAAGAAAGAGAAAAAGATTTAAAATAACATTTATTTATACACAAACATTACAGCTAAATATATAAATATAATATATATATATATAATATATATATATATATATATATATGTATGTTTGTGTATACACACACACGTGTATGTGTTATATATATATATATATATATATATATATATATGATAATGCATAATTACGATTTAATCCAACTATGCCTATTATAAGGTGTTTTTCTTGTTCGTCCTCTGGTAACACGTTTAAATTTATCTGATGCGTAAGAAGTGCCTGATGGACTTGAATCAGGTCTTGGCGTAACGGGGATATTATCTAAGTCTGCTAATCGCGTTGTATTTAAGATTAAACTTCTGGGAAAATTAATAGTCTGAAGTTCTTGTTTGATATCATTCCATCCTTTTACAGGGCCTTTCTTCCAGTTACGTGAGAGATCAGCTATCAAGTCCACAATATTTGATCCTTTAACTATTTCATCATCAATTACGATCTGCCCTGCTTCATTCAAAGTTAATTGGTCTTTTAAAATATTATATAAAGCTATTCCTGATTTACGCACTCTAATAGGTAAGCTCTCCTCTAGGATATTTTTAAATATATCTTCATTTTTCACTTCAAGTTTTACTTCATTATATATATATATATAAATTGGCACTATCGGTTAGCGGAATACGTAGGGATGGATGTAGGTGCAAGTCTTTAAGATCTATCAATTTTTGTATGGCATCTTGGTATAAGATGCGTTTCTCATGGATGTTAATGTCTGAATTTAATATTCTGTACACTTCTTTCTCGTATTTGGTTATCTGTTCAACTTTAGGATCATATAAGCTATGAGGTAGAGGCTGCTGAAAAGCTAATGAATCGTTCACAATATAAGGATTCTGTTGGTGCAGCTGTTGTTGCTGATGTGAAAGAGGTTGTAATGCATTGTGTGGCAATATCTGCGTATATGGGGGTTGTGAATGATGAAACTGTGATTGGGGATTTTGCGCAAGGTGCGGCAATAACTGGCCATATTGAGGTTGTAAATGATGAATCTGAGGAACTGAATTCTGTACAGATGCTGTATTATTATACTTCATTTTCTCATACTCATTATATGGAAGTACAGCAACCTTCTTCATTATGGGGACGACCACTTAGATATCAGTGGAGCTATAACGGAGAAGAGTAATGGTATGGAATACAGCAACCTCCTCTCTGTAGTAACTTCTTTTTATTTTTCAGATTTTTTATGTTGAGGGAGAGTTTTTTAATGATGTTTCTATAACGACGTAGCTTTACCTTCTGAGGCCTGTTTAAAGGAACATTTCCTTTTATAAGATTTAAACAGACTTCACATACACACTGGATGAATTTCTCATCCTCACTAATTAGTTTACGTTTTTCAGAAGGTTTCAGCTTTTTAAATTTTTTAAGAGGTAAATACTTTGCAACTAGAGCACTCATTATTCAGGTATGTATACAGTTTCTATCTCATAGGGCAGAATGTTGGTACGGAGCAACACTCTGTGCGTGTTTTTTGGGTGAAGTTCACACATCAAATAACCGTGGGGGATCGAAGTAACCTCTTTATATACTTTTAAGAACTCTTTCCTTTGAAGGGAAACATTTGAGTTGCCAATACATTAATTTGACTCATGTCTCTTCTCTGGCCAAACAACAGCAAATACTGTGTGTTTAAAGAAACACTTCGCATATGCTTGCTTTGATGAAAAATATTCTGCGTTGTGTTATGAAAAACACAGAGATATTTAGATGGTGAGAATAAACTGTGAACGCTTCTGCTATTTCCAAATTCAATTTGTGCATTAAATCATCTAATACAATAATTTTGTGTCCATGTATATTGTCCAACGATCTAATATCGTATATGCCTTCATGAAATTGAATCACATCTTTATATTCTTTAAATTTTTCCTGATAAACATTATAACACCATATTATTTTTTTACAGGGTTTGCTCAAAAAAATCTCCATTTCCTTTAAAAATATTTAACATGTATAATGGTCTACTGTTACTTTACTGCCCAATGCTACAGATATTATAGTCAAGACTTCCACGAATTATATTTTCTCCACATCCATGTCTGCCACAGAGTAATTAGAATAATGTGAGTTTAATTAAAGTTGTAAAGCAGTAAAATATATAAGTTAAAAAAATTTTGTACAATTTTATTAAAATAAAATGTTTATGTAACAGAATCCTCTGTGTGTTTTTTATTCTTACATTACCAAATTAAAAAAAAAAAGTATTAAAAAAAAAAATAAAAAGTATTAAAACAAAAATAAAAAGTATTAAAACAAAAATAAAAAAATATAAAAGAAAACATAATGTTAAAACAGTAAAGCAGAAAGTTAAAGCAGTAAAGCAGAAAGTTAAAGCAGTAAAGCAGAAAGTTAAAGCAGTAAAGCAGAAAGTTAAAGCAGTAAAAAGCAGTAAAACAAAAGCATAATAATCCCTTAGGACACCTCTATTGATTTACTGATTTACTGCTTTTAAGGTGTATGTAATGTTAATAAATATATGAGTTAAAGCAATAAAACATGAGTTAAAGCATGGTAAAGGCAGAAAGTTAGCAGTAAAAACATGAGTTAAAGCAGTAAAGCAGTAAAACAAAAGCATACTAAATCCCTTAGGTGTTAGGTAACACCTCTTTTTGATTTACTGAATTTACTGCTTTAAGGTATGTAATGTTAATAAATATATGAGTTAAAGCAGTAAAGCAGAGAGTTAAAGCAGTAAAGCAGAGAGTTAAAGCAGTAAAGCAGAGAGTTAAAGCAGTAAAGCAGTAAAACAAAAGCATACTAATCCCCTAGGTGTTAGGTAATAACACCTCTATTGATTTACTGATTTACTGCTTTAAGGTATGTAAAGTATATGTTTTTAATAAAATTTCGTACAATTGTAGTAAAAATGAATGACTCATAGTATATTTGAAAAGAAATTCTTTGAATAGTTTACATTGATATCATATTTTCGCCTCGTGGGCGATATCGGGCGCACGCGGCGGGCGGGTACGTGGGGATATGGCGCCTGCGGGTCGCGGCGCGTGACGTGGAAATATTGCGCCGCGTAGCACGCGGGCAGTGTAATATTGCCCGCGGGTATATGCACGCGGCGGCGGTTTCGCGGAGGGGCTGACCTGCGGACGCGGACTCTGAAACGTTTGCGGTCACTGTCTCAAATGTGTAGTTTCCTTTAGATATATATTCTTCTGCTGGCTGCGTGTTAGAAAAATACTAACTCATAGTAGGAATCATTCTAGCAACTTGTAATATACAACAATCGATTCCTTATACCTTATAACCTAGGGGTAGATACCCATATTGGCTATTCTAGGCTCAGGGAGGCTAGAAAAGGCTTGAAAAGTGGCACTCAGTTGGCACTATGTGGCACTCACTTGGCACTATGTGGCACTCACTTGGCACTCATTGGCACTCACTTGGCACTCATTGGCACTCATTGGCACCCACCCAAGTACGGACTAATACTGCAGTATAAATAATCATAAAGAATACTAATAGAACATCACTAGATACTTCTTACGGTGATTGGGAGCCATTAAAGCCATCAAGTGGGCATCAATAATGCTGAGGCATCAAAATTGTACCGTAGAATACAAAAGGGTTGGGCGAAAAATTAGGGCTGCCTAAAAATTAGGGATGGCCTAAAATTAGGGTGGGCCAAAATTGACCCATGGAAGACCAAAGGGTTGGTCGTGTGTTTGTACGTGTGAATAAGTGTAAATGTAAGTGCAAGTATCTATGGGTGAGTGTAAGTGTCATAGTGAATGTGTATAAGTGTAAGTGTGTGTGTGTGTGTGTGTGTGTGTGTGTGTGTGTGTGTGTGTGTGTTCAAGTTAGGATAGATCTACATATGTTCAAGTTAGGAACGAAATATGTGACAGGTGGGTGGGTAAAAATTAGCGTGGGCCAAAATGACCCATGGTATATGACAAGGGTCAAGGACTAAATATCATGGTCAAACAAGGTTAAGACATCAAAAGGCTAAGCCCCTAAAGGAAGCCCAAAACGTGGGTCAAAATTGACCCATGAAGGACAAAAATACCGTGGGTCAAAATTGACCCATGGTATCTGTCAAACTTTGGAGCAAAGGGGAAGTAACACAAAAAGGTTAAGACATCAAATAGGGCTAAGCTCCTAAAGGGAAGATCAAAATTACCGTGGGCAAAATTGACCCACGGTCGAAAAAAATTAGGGGCGTAAAAACAGGCAATACGCAACAACGGAAGCTGCTTACGCAAATCAGCGATAGCAACCCTCTTCAGCTGGCTGCCAAAATTAAGGTTGCCAAAAATTGGGGTTGCCAAAAAATTAGGCTTGCCAAAAAATTACTAAAATTGATCCATGGAAGACCAAAGGGTTGGTCGAAAAAGGTCAAGGCCCAAAAAGGTCAAGGTCAGGTAAAAATTGGGCTCAAAGGTCAAGGGCAGGTAAAATCACCGTGGGCAAATTTTGACCAAAGTGGAAATCCCTGTCCTACTACTTATATATATCAAGATATGGAATGTTCTTGATGATGAGTTCCATCAAGATTCAGTTCAAAATGAACCTGACAGCCAGATTTCTAGAATTCAACTTACCTTCTGATGAAACCTGTACAAAGCTTACTATTCACTATAAAAGACAATGTCTAGGGTAAATATGGGGCGAATATCTTCATAGAGTATGGCTTAGTATTCCTACCATTGCAAAAATGCAGTGTTCTGTTTTTGCTGCTTGCCATTTTCATCTACTCAACAGGATTCGTTAAAACGTTCGGCACTATGTAGCAACGGCGTTAATGATTGGAAAATATATCCGCTATCTTAGCCAGCCATAAAGCGGTGAACACATGACAAGCTTTCAAAAATGGGAAAGAACTCGAAATCAGATTGAAGAAAAATAAAACTATTGTTGATCAACTCTCGGAGGAACATCGGAAGTGGAAAGAAATTTTTACCCGCATTATCGATGTGGTGAGAACACTGGCAATGTGTTCATTACCATTTCGTGGTCATCAAACAATAATTTATTTTGCTTTTGGCAATGGAAACTTTTCAAAATTTGTTGAGTACCTAGGTATGTTTGATCCCATCATGCATGAGAATATAAGAAAAATTCGTAACAAAGAGACTCACATTAATTA
>JABUQX010026007.1:35000-37500 GCA_015478945.1 Trachelipus rathkii
TTTCTTACATATAATTAGTTTTAATTAATTATAAAACCCCTTATTAAAGGTTCAAAATATTTTTTTAAATAAAATTTACGCTTATGTACTTAATTCAACATTAATTATAAAATATGTCAAAATATTTATTTAATGTACTTCTAATTAATATTAAAATATTTAGATATTCTGAAAATTATATTATTTACTCCTTTGATAATGCAATTACTATTATGCTGGTAAAAAAATTCACATTCAAATTTTAAGAAAACACAATATCAGAAATATTTTAACAACAATTTGGTGTTTCTAAATTGCTTTCAAGTATGAATGGGAAATTCAATAAAAAAATGGTATCTTTGTAGTGTGTGTGTGTGTGTGTGTGTGTGTGTGTGTGTGTGTGTGTGTGTGTGTGTGTGTGTGTGAGAGAGAGAGAGAGAGAGAGAGAGAGAGAGAGAGAGAGAGAGAGAGAGAGAGAGAGAGAGAGAGAGAGAGAGAGAGAGAGAGAGAGAGAGTTTTGTTTACATATAAATTTCAGAAAATTTTCAACTTTCTAATGAATCTGACACTTTCTAGTTTGTGTCACATTTTACTTTCAGTGTATTTATTTATCTTATTGTTACTTAAATATATATATATATATATATATATATATAGTTGCTATACATATTATTATTATATATGTATATATACAGCATATATATATTATTATTGTCATTCTTTATATATTTGTTGTATCGGCGCAATTGTTGGTTTTAGTTATTGTTGTTATATATTTATCTATATATTATTACTATTATTATTAAGCTCTAGAACATATATATATAATTATTATTATATGATACTTATATATATATATTAATATATTATATATCTCAATATTTTTTACCTTATATTATAAGATATATTAAACTGCATATAAATTATGATATATATATATATTTATATATATTATTACCAATTACTTGTTATATATTTACATAATTATATATCTATAAAGAAGATATATATATATATTTATAAACATATATTATCTTTTACATATTCTTTATATATATATATATATATATATATATATATATATATATATATATATATATATATATATATATATATATATATATATATATATATATATATATATATTAGTTATATATATATATATATATATATATATATATAGATGTAAAGGTGAGCATGAAAGACAAATTCCGCTGGTCATTCACTGTTGTCCAGTTGGAGGCGAGCACGAAGAAACATTAATTTATTATATACAAATTTTGAAAAAAGGACATAATACTAATGCTAATATTATTTTCAGTAAATGCTGAATGAGAGAGATTATAAAATATAAATTGATAAGTTAAATATAGATCTTACTTGTTATTTATTTGATTTAATAATACTCACGTGTAAACTGGTGAGGTAAAATAAACAAAATAAACAGAAGATCGATTACAACTGTAATAATCAGGAGAAATACAGATTCAGAATAAATCTCCATTCACAACAGAGGAAACGAAGATATCCATCATACCAATCTAGGTGGGTAATCAATAGTGAATAGTCTATAAAAAGATAATGGTAAAAATAAATAAAAAGATAAATAATAAGCATTTCACATCCTGCAGAACTCTTATTGGAAGCAAACCCGTTGGATTTGTATACAAGACGCCCCTCGCAGTCATCCTATAAACAGGAAGGGTGAGTACATGAAAAATAAGATGAATTAATAATTGGAAATGAATTGATAAATGAACAAGAGACTAATGTATGTATTAATACAGGGCTTCATATCGAGGGTCCAATTGATGTTCATATCTTGGGACTACAAGATTACCAAACTTCATATCGTGGGTCCACTTGACATTTCATATCAGGGTACCAATTGATGCTCCATATCACAGGACAATTCAACTTTCATATCACAGGACCACTTGAATTTCATATTGTGTGTCCATTTAACTTCATATTTTGAGTTCTGGATTGGAAAGAATCTTCATATTCAACCTACTATATATTCTACATCGAGAAATCACGTTGAAGAACAACCATCTACTGATCGAAAACCGAAGATTCCAGATTTTGAGAAAAACACAAATAAATGAAAATCAAGATATTGTATTTTAAGTTAAGTCACAATTAGATTCATTTGAGCACCTAGTACCTTACACAACACGGTTACACGGGTCTAGATCTAATTCTTCAAAGATAAATATATAAACCCGGTTTATAAACATTGTTAAAGAATCATCGCAGGGCTATCCATCTGAACAAGTGATTGATCAGTAAATCGAGATCAAAATCTTCTACATTATTGCATTCTTTTATTAAATAAGTTGATGAAGCCTCTCTTTTATTATCCAAACGTCCAAAGTGTTATTCAACATTGTCTAGGAGAGTTATAGGAAATAGTGGAAGAATCTAGAGGTGCAAGTGAGCTGAATCGTGATCAAGAAGGAGTCGCTGTCGGGATAGAGCTGAGTCCCAGTGCAATTACCAGCCGGGAGGCGAAGCTTAA
>JABUQX010026007.1:40000-51449 GCA_015478945.1 Trachelipus rathkii
TTTATATATTTTTCTAGTGTTTTCCGAATATCCATCCCCATTGGATGGATATATGCATTTCATTGTATAGAGAGGAAGTGTATATTGTATCATGCATCTTCAGCTATAATCTTCATAGCTGTTGATCCGATACTACTCGTTTTCTCTTTTCGTAGATCTTTTCATAGTGCCTCCTGGAATATTTATTATTAATATATAATATAATATAAAAAGTTTCTCTTAAAATTAACTGTCAGTTGTGAGAGCCATAGTAGGTCACTTGCATTTTTGGAAATACCTCAGAAGTGGCTAGGCTCCTAAGGATCTCTCAAAAGGTGTGTTGTAATGATACTACTTATTGTTATTCGGATATGTCATCACAGAATATATTTTACAGGTTCCGACAACATAGAACCTGTACCCTAAGACTTTTGTTTTGCAGCACTTTGTTGACTTTGAATCCAGAGGATATCAGGATACATAAAATCCCTCTCTGAATTGCCACAGAATTTGGCAAGGGTGTATATCAAATGACTTTCCTTTCACCATTCATAATTTAATGTAGATAAAGATATTAAACAATGGTTCTTCTTTTAGGGAACTATTTCTGGGCTATATACAGAGCTTCTAATTATTGCTGGGTTGAAGACCCGTCAACTATTGCTGGGTGACGAAAATCATTGCTGGACAAGATTGTCAACTATTTTGAGCTCATCACCTCCCGCAACCATCATTGAACTCCTGGTAAAAAGAATTCGTGGTAGGGAATCAGCGTTATTTATCCATAATCAACACCCTTACACTTGTGTATGTTCGATACTAGGGAAATCGTAGCTTATATCGTTTTTGCTCGAACCAGCTCCTCCGTTCCGCAGTACTACTTTTTGGTCTTCCTTTGAGCCACTTTATTTATAATTTAGATTCGTTTCATGTATTTTTCATTGAAGGTCGATCAGACCTAAACTTATTGACTACTACAGTAGTTCTCCTATAAATTTAATTAATCACTTTTGAAGTAAATCACTTTCTTAAGTAAAGGCTAGAAAATCACTCCTTTTCTTTATCCCCCCTTTTGTCATTAACCATTCTCTTTGGATAACATCATTGTCGCAAGAATCGAAACCTGATATAGCTGAATTGAACCAAGCCAAGAATTTCTGTGGCTGAGAGAACAGCAGCAGGGTTCAGCGACAATTACCCTCCTAGGCGAAATGACAATTGCTTTTTGGAGTTATCTACAACGGCCATAAAATAGGGGAAAGGTAGGACATACATACTTTTCCCTATTCATTCATAATTTTTAGATTATTATATTTAAATAGACTAGCGGCTTGGAGCCTTAGATTTGAATCGCAGGTTAGATTGTCATAACTTTTAGTATCTCCGATTATCACTGATGCACATATCTAGATAGATTATTATACCTCCTCATCAATATACATATATATATATATATATATATATATAATTATATATCTTATCTCCCTACACTATAATATATATATATATATATATATATATATATATATATATATATATATATATATATATATATATATATATATATATATATATTATATATTGATTTGGTTCTGTGTTCAAATCTGAAGAGAGTTTTTGAAGAGGATTGGTAGAGAGATTTTGGCAGGGTATGTAATAGGAGGGGTATATATATATAACGTAGATAAGAGTAAGGCTTATGGTTATGAGTGAGGACAGTCCTCAGTGGTAAGTTATTTTAGATGATGAGCAGCTGGAGCAAGTGTCTGAGTTTTAAATATTTAGGGTAATGTGTTGGATGAGAAGGGAACGGATGATGCAGCGTGTAGTAGGAAAGTCTGTGAATGGCAGGAAGGTGCTGGTGCAATTAAATCGTTGGTGATGTAAAAGGACTAAGTCTTTACGTCGCTAGAGCTTACATGAGGGGATGTTGTTACCTGTGTTTAATTGTATAGTAGTGAGACTATGGTCTGGAATAAGAAGTATAAGATTCTAAAGTTCATGTGTTCAGATGGGACAATCTAGGGGCATGCTAGGTGTGAGAAGAATTAATCAATGAGGAATGAACGTATTAGGAAATTGTGGTGTGAGTAAAGGGGTAAATGAGAGAATAAATTGAAAAGTATGTTGAGATGGTTTGGTCTATGGAAAGGATGAATGAAATAGTCGTTGTTTCAAGCGGATGTATAGGGGAGAGTGTGTTGGAACCGACCGGCTGGGAGACCGCGAAGAGAAAGTGGATTGAGTCGGTGAACGAATGTCTGAAGGGAGAGAATATGTGAGTTGGGGCTAGAGGCGAGTAATAAGGTGCATGATAGGAAAGAATGCGGGGTTTTGTATGGGAGTATGGTTGTGGCCCACGCTGGGCCATTTAGGGATGAACCCTTACATTGACGATTTACCAATAGTGAGTGGTCCGTCGCGGTCATGAAGCTGCTGGGTGGATTTCTGTCTGTGACGGTTCTCAGCTAATTATGGTAGCAGAGGGGGCGGTATTGGCTGGGCTTTGCTTTGGCGACATTTTTTTTTGATTTTTTTTTTTTGTCATATTCTTCTAGCTCGCTTTTCTTTTGCGCGATGCATGACAGGCGCACTTACGCGCGCCAGTGCTTGGGGGCAAAGGAATGATAAATGAAAGAAAGAAAAGATATATATATTATATATATTATATATAGTATATATATTTATATATGTATATTATATATATTATTATAATATATATATATATATATAATATATTTATATATATATATACTTATATATATATATTATATATCTATATATATATATATATATATATATATATATATATATACCGTAAAACGGGGCAATTTGGAACGGGTTTTAGCTTCAATTAAAAAATTTTCTATGTTGCAGTGAAATAAAATGCTTGGTAAGTAATTAAAAATACGGATGAAACATTGTAGTATATTTACATGCAATTTATGTGTTCTTTCTGCTGTTTATATATTCAAAGGAGGGTCATAACTGTTGTAAGGTGACAAAACTTCAACGGGGGTTACTTGGAACACCCATTCTAAGTTTCTCAGGGAGGCCATTTCAAGTTAAATTCTTGACAGTAAGTACTTAAATTTGGTTATATCATATAGTGTTCCCATCTTACAACACCTATGGTTGCAGCAAGGTGCACCTTTAGGTCCTCCCTCTGTCCACATCGTATAAAAGGTGCATTTGCCTCCTGGAGGGTTTTTATATACAACAAAAGGAGGCAGAAGGGTGCCATCAGGCGACACACACAAAATTACAGTTACACACGACTTGGTGTAATTTGCAACACGATTTGCAACACAATCTGGGTATTTGATCCCCCCTTAGGTACAGGTATTTCTTCAGTCCAGGGTTATCAGCCAAGTTGGTTTCGTCGTAATTGAATAGGCCTATTTTTTTTTGCTCCCAATCGTAAAGACATGCTTCCATTCCTTATGCAGTAGCTCAAGAGCCTGGCACAACTGCTCGATTATATAATCAGGCATAGAGTTCTGCGTTTCTTTTGTCTATATATGACCATCTAGAAATTTTCTAAATATGGTAGCTTAAGATTTTCTTTGTTGAAGTATTAATTTTAAACTAAATTTTAATTTTTTTAGCAAAAGATTTAATGATCAGTTTCTTTAAATCTATTAAATAGTCTGAAAAAAGCAAAATAATTAGTAGAAAAATGCATTTTAAAACAGTGGGGAGCAGCTTGGATACGCCCATTTCCAGTAGCCCGCCACTGTTAAAAAAAATTCATATACTTAAAATGCGTAAAATTTTTTTTTAGTGCAATATGGCAAAAAAATACCTTATACTACCCTTATCTACATGCCTAAATTTTTGGGGGGGTCAGATATCTAGCTCTGACTTGTGAAATATCGTGGGTAATCATTTTCCTTCAGAGCAGGTTATTGAAAGATGGGTTAGGAACGGGAAATGAGTGGTTAGATAAGAATTACTACTATTTGACATGTAATACGAGATGATCTTGGATATTCGTGAGAGAGTTTGTGTTTTACGTGGGCAGCATCACCTTCTCAGACGTCTCACGTAGCATCATTTGTTCGACTGTAAAAGACAAAACATGCGCCATATCACCACATGCCTACGCTTTAACTTAATCCAAATATTGTTTTGTGGTATATTATTTACACACTATATTATAATTATCATATATATATAAATAATATGTACATAGCATCCCTGGTCAATGAAAGTAGTGTCCTCACCAGTTTGACAGTTGTTCAAAGTTATATTCCTGTTTTACGGTTATAGGGGGTCAGGATATATATCTGATCACCCCTTCACATTTAAATAGAGTAAATGTTAACGACAAGTACATCCAGGAATTTAAGTGTTAGTACGATAATTATAAGGGTTTATCATAATTATATGTAATTAAGGTAATTTATAGTTTTTTACATTATTACTAATCTGCTTATACTTATAAAAATGAGTAACACTGTCATGTCTATGTACGGTATCTATATATATACCTGTAACAAGTTTTTAGAATATCTCGCATTTACCTTTACATAGTTTTGCAGTCGCTAATTGACAAATAGATATTGATTACAGTTCGAGGTGGCGATCTTTTGGAATATGACAATGTGCAGCTCATACTTATCATCGATATTAGATTTGTCTCGTCAATTTCCGTACAGGCTAGTTATTTACGTATCGCAATGTTTCAATTTCTTCAAAGGCTAATGTGACTCTTATAGAGGAAAAATGTTTCTATAGATCTATCACTATGTTTCTGACGTTATAGTTATTTGAATTAACCAGCGTAATGTTAAAACTGGTCAGATCATGAAAAGTAGATATCAGGTGTGCTACATATTTTTATTGTTTTAGTGCATGCTCTAAACTTTTCTTGTGTCGCACAAAAGATACGAGACTCGAACAATTGAACGACATGGCGTAACGTAGGTACTTAGATTCTTTTCACTCATATTTATGTATATATCGAAACAAATAAATTTATATAGATAGGATAGTATCTGTGGAAACAGATTGCAAGAATTCATTTATTGTATGTAATTTTTTTTTTTTTTCGCTCTTAAAAGATATTTTTACTGTTTCAAAAAGAAACGAGAACTTATGCTGATTATATTAATCGGCAGTTGGTGCAGGCTCTTGAAGCTACTGTATAAGGAATGGAAGCATGTCTTTACTATGATTGTGTGGGCTCTTTTGAACGCACCTTGTGGTTTTGTATACTTTATTTATTATATTATCAGGAACATTGTCTATTTCTAATTTTTTTTATCGATAAAATCACTAACTTTGACTGTATCTAACTCGTTGGACTGAAGAAAATACTGTACTGATAACAGGTAGTGGGAGGAGAGTGCTAGCAATTCCGTGAAAAGAAGAGAACTTCCACTCTGAAGTTTGAATCTCGAGAGTTATGTTTAAAAACTAGTTGCTAAAATTTTTGTCAATATATGTTTGCATTAGGGACTCTTCACAAATTTTCATATAAGATCGCGATCATAGTCACTAATATATCGGTCTCTCGAGATTGAATATCAAATATGCTTCTTGTTCGTCTTTGTAGCATAACGCATTGGTGTGTATAGTGTCCTTAATAAGATTATACTGCTTAAGAAACTAGACGTCGTGCATAAATTAATTTAAATGCATAGCAAATTAACATATTACAAAACTAAAACACTAAAAAAATATATACGTGACATGACCATTTGTAAGGTTCGCTATAATGACACTACCTATTAAGATAAAGACGTGGGCTTTCGAAAAAACAAGATGTGGTATCTAAAAAATAACACAATTTCACTTGAAAAAAGGAGCATTAAAAGCTTTTTTGACCAAGCTCTATCATATATAGTGCAAGTCTCGCAAATAAAGCTAAGCTAGACTTGTTCTTTCTGTGACTATGTCACTATAGACATGGGAACACTATAGAATTGAAAATTAGTTAAAATACTTACATGACTAAACCTTTAGAAATTTTCTATAGACTGAAGACTTACATTCTGTTCTTAACTGGGTTAAGCTGCCTCATACAATATTTTCCTTGATATTCGAGTGTAGCCATTCTCTGTGAGGGCCCGCTTAGTCCAGGGAAATGAGGGCATTCTCCAACCATTTAGAAACGTTGTGATATTGTGCAAGTAAGAGGCCTAGTGTGCGCTGTGGTGTTAGATCTTTGCGCTAGATCGTATAGATATCTTCACCAGACCAGCAGGTCTCGTTAGTGTAGCATAAAGTTCACGATGATTTCATTTAACTCACAACTGATTTTATGCACCTATCTGATATGAAAAATGAAATATTATTAATATGAATATAGTAAAAAAAATATATTAAAAACATTGATAAAATATTTTTGCTACTTTCAACATGATTTATTGAATTTAGGAGTTAGCCTTAAGCAACTGGTGATAATATAATTGTAACATATATATACATGTAACGTAAATTGGTGTCTTCGGGCGAGTTGAAACACTATCGGAGGCAATATTGAAGAAAGTTGATAGGACCTAATTATGACCCTCAATTTAAATTTTTTCCAATTTCCGCTTTTTGATTGCCTTAGTGCAATTTTGAAGAAGTTTAGCTTAGCTGATCACTTTTTTTTAATCAGTAAGAATATCTAACATTTTTTATGCATTATTTCTTACATATTAATTTCTTTGGCAAGAATTGTCTAGGCTCAGATTTTTGAAGTATTTTATAATAATTTATGCTCTATCATTTGATTGATTTTCAATATGAAATGAATGGAACTCCTCCATAAAAATTAATAATAATAATAATAATAATAATAATAATAATAATAATAATAATAATAATAATAATAATAAGACGAAATAGTAATTAGGATCTCAGCCTAACTTCAGTTTGCTATATTTTCTATGGACTCCAATGTTAGGAAAAATTTAAAGATTATAAAGTAGTTAATGAGGTTAATAATAGATCATACCATTCTTATAATATAAATAAAATTTAAGTCACACTACTGGATTGGGAGTGCTATGTACATCTCTCTATTCCCTAGTGACCTAATGAGTTCTTGTAATCCATATTTCTAGGAAAAATTGTAATTTTTTTTATGTAGGAATATATGTTCTTATGTGATTTTATTTTCTTTTTATATTTTAACTTTGATATATACATATATAATTATATATAATAGCAAGGGCCCATATGGCTAATTTTTCCTTTTCTAAAAACAAACTTAGAGTAAACTCTTGCCTCCATCCTAGTCCTCATTACCATCCATTTAAAATTTATATTTAAAATCGACAAAATATCAAAGGGCTAATTTCATGCGTCATCTAATTTATGTTAGCATTTTTCTTCCATTTTTTTTCATAAATAGTCTAGTGACTAGTCCAACCACCTTGAGTTGTTTAATAATTAAAATCCTTAATAGAGCTTAAAGTGTATTTGTTTTCACCTATTTTATAATAATTAAATTAATTAAATAAAATTGGAAGTGATATTTCTTAGGTTAATTAATTAAAAGAACGTGGAGTTGCTCTTAATATGGTTAACTCATCTTATTTGCATTCATTTTTTTTTAAATAAGACATGCACTTTCAATAAATATTAAGTTGTTTGTGTTCCAGGATCCTGGAACTGGATCCTGGAACTGGAAAATATATATATATTATTTTTATTTCTCCCTGAGAGCCTTGTTCTGGAATCTTTATTTAATTTTTAAACAATTTCGAAGCTGTCAATTAGTTTTAGTATGAAAGAAATAATAGTTCGATATCAATAATAATTACAGTAATTAAGGTTAAATGCAATTAAGTTGAAACATAAATGTCGTAGAAATTAAATTGTAAGTGTGCTTTAAGATTTACATGTCATATAGTTATGCATGTTTTGGAGAAAAAAAAATTTACCATAATTTGTTTTATTTGTAATTTCGTTTTTATTTTTAGTGGAGTGCAATCTTATTTCTTAAAATGTAATTTTTTTATATAAAAAAAAAAAGAAGTAGGTACTATTTTAATTCTAAACAGTTTGTTATTAAAACGTCACTTAATTAAGTTCAAGAATCAAAAAAAGATTTTTTTTGCCATTTTCTATACACATTTTATACGCTGATTCCATAATTTTCATGTAACTGTAATTTGAGTATTTTGTAATAATTTTTAAAGTGTTCTTATAAAATTTATTTTTTTTTCCTAAAGTGCAAACTGCAAGAACCATCCATAGGTATATATAGTTATATCTTAATCGCGACCATTTAAATTTGTTTCGCATTCAAGTATTTGTAACTTAATAAGCTCTCAAAAGTTTGAATTTTTGTCAGGCTATTATAAAAGCCCTTTGAAGTGTTATTATGCTATGGATAAAACAATTACTATGCATATTTGGTATAAAATTTGGTGTCATAACATTCTGTCAGCCAATTGTAAGACTCATGAATGGAAAGAGAATTT
Source organism: Trachelipus rathkii (assembly GCA_015478945.1). Classification (NCBI taxonomy): domain Eukaryota; kingdom Metazoa; phylum Arthropoda; class Malacostraca; order Isopoda; family Trachelipodidae; genus Trachelipus; species Trachelipus rathkii. Next base: position 48,403 of record JABUQX010026007.1, read on the forward strand.
ACAAATACTAAAATTTAGTTTTCTACGGTTTTCCTTTTTCAAAATTTAGTAGGCGTTGTAACTCATACTTGTAATCATTTTAAACGCCCAAATCTTAGAATACTTGTAAGAAACCCTATCATTAAAAGATTAATGACTAGCGTCATTTATGTACATTTATTTTATCCCTGTTAATTCATTCTATCTTTTTTGGTAAACATTTATGTGCCTGCGCGCCCTGCAGAGTGTATAATGATTATGTAATTTTTTATATTTTTTTGGGAGTTTATATTTTATTTCGCTGTTAGGAGCCATAAAAGGGAAGTAGGCGGAGAAAAAAGACAAGAAAGAAAAGAAGTAGGGGAAAAGAGAAAGCAGAGAGAGCCCATTTTTAATGGTTTCGTTTATTAAATTTCACTATTGGAAATTTTTTTATTTACTTTTATTTCGCTGTAATGGCTAAATGTTAAAACTTTTTCATGTTTGATGTACTGTCAAACATATCGGTTATGGTTTTCTGATCTGCATTTGATTTATTTTTGTATTCTATTTATTTTTCTTGTACTATTGCCTTTATGAATTCCCTATGTTAAGTTATTTTATTATATTTAGGCACATTACTTTGGAGTATATTCTTCCTGATAAAGTCAGATGCGTGAAAATAAAATTTGCAAGGCTTTCACGCTCTTTTACTATTCCCGAGCACTGAAGGATAGCGAGTTATTTTTTAAATATATATATATATTATCTATATATATATATATAGCTATATATATCTATATATATATATATATATATATATATATATATATAATATATATATATATATTATATATATATATATATATATATATATATATATATATTTATTATTAGGGAGTGGGCGCGATAGTGAAAAAGGCCGAAATGCCGAAATTGCGGCTAAAAGTATTCGGGCGCGAATACGAATATTCGCGCGATAATCACTTGCACTATTCGGCGAATAGTTATTTCAAAAGTCGGTCCTCCAATTTAGGGAAAAATAAAGAAAACATACACTGGTCAACAAAAAAAATAGTAATCAAGGAGGTGGCTGTCCATATATATTCTCGGATTTGCTGTATGACATCCCGTTTTCGTGCAATCATGGATCCCTCTTTTTGCATATTCCCTAGGAATGACAAAATTCATGTGCGCACTACGTAGGCTGTATAGATGTTACAATCCCCTTCTGCATATATCTACAGTAGTAGCAAGTTTAGCTGCGGTGCAGTATATTCGGCGAAGCCATGTGGTAGCCCCCCCTTAGTACGTTACATGTATGGATGGCCAATGACGCTACGATGATGTGCTATTCAATCCATTGAAATACAATCGGATGGAGTCGCGTCAGTTGTTCAGGACTGCGCAGGGTGACTGAACGATCTGTATGAGAGTTGTATTTCCGAAGTTGTCCTGAGCTGTTGGCCTCGAGGTGGCATGAAAAATGACTAGCTGAGGCCATAACACAAGAGTAAGCATCTTATGCGTACAGAGAAGACAAGCTACGGAGGCTCTTCGCAGTCAGATGGTTAGCCTTGTGTATTGGCGCAGTGAAGTTGCAGCTACTACTCGCTATGGACTCCAGCATACGATGCATGGTGATGCGACTGTTTATTCGACACTTCGCAAGAGCAGTTAAGTGTGGTGTGTGTTACACAAGGCGGCAACGGTTTATGATGCTTGCGGTCCAGTAGGGTACTCGTACGGATGAGCTAGAGGAGTATGCAAAAATCAAGACAGTTGGAGAGGCTACAATATCTGGTGCATGGATGGTAAATATGCGTCGACTCAAAATGGTAAACATTTTGGTTCGTTCAGCAAGCAGGTTTCACCCCAAATATACCTGCTTCCTGTGCTATTGGACAGCCGGGCGGCAAGGAATGCACTGGACGCAAAAGAGAATGGCCAGCTGAGGGAAACTTGAGGGCGCAGGTGACGGAAATCGTACGTGACACCACTTGTACAAGAGAGAAAAACATCATCTTACCTCCACTACACATAAAACTTGGTTTGATGAAACAATTTGTAAAGGCCTGGACCATGACGGTGATACTGCTTCCGCTATATATGCTCATCGTTTCCTGGTCTGAGTGACGAGAAGAAAAAAGCTTGGGATATTTGATGGCCCAGCAAATCGGGACACTCCTCCGTGATGGCTGCTTTGCTACATACAATGACTGTGTTAGCAGGCAAGAGCGTGGATTTCTTTTTCAGATCGTAGGCACAGATTTTCTGGCGGAACAGGAAATGGCCGGAGAGCCACTAACATTGTACGGAACTGCTAGTAGCTAGTTTCAATTCTCATGGATGTAGAATTGAGTATTAAAAGTTAGCACTACTTACAGTCTCACGCTAGAAATTTGCCGATAACCTAGGCGATGCTAGTGATGAGCTAGGGTGAACGCTCATCAAGTATGGGCTAGAAGTTCATGAAAGACGTTACGGAGGACAAGTGGGATATCAATATGGATGGGCGACTATTGTTGGAGCTTGATAAGGGATATTCCAGACGCTATGCACAGTAGTTCGTCTACGAAGAGAAAGTTACTACCCATCGTAGGTATGTTACATTAACTAAACCCATTCTTCTTTACATTCATTGTTGTCGCATATTACTCTTTATTCATAGTTGTATTATATGTTACATATACTACAAGACATGTATCATATATTTGGAGCGAATTTTTCTTCTCCTTCCTAATATGCTCAATATTTATATATATATATATATATATATATATTATATACTATATCTATATATATATATATATATATATAGTAATATATATATAATAATATCTAATATATTATATACTATATATATATATATACTATTATATATATATATATATCGGCGCAATCAATTGTGATAGACGCTGCTGAAAAAGGTAAAAATCATACAATTTTACAAATCTGTGTTTACAGCACAATTCATCTGCACAAATGCGATGTGATATGCAAAACCGATTGCATTTTTGGAATCAGCACATCAACAATCAAATTGCAAAACGTCGCAATGAAATTTGCATGTTTACAGTATTCATATA
>JABUQX010026008.1:0-15000 GCA_015478945.1 Trachelipus rathkii
TTACACTTAATGTTGCATTATTTTATTCCTTTTTATTGAAGAAATATATGATAGTTGTTGACGCTGGTGGTCGAGCCCTTGTGATGCAGCCATAGTGAGAGAGTGACGAAACGAGCCCCGTTCGGTAGCTATTCTCAAAGTCGAGTATTTTTGGGCGCTCTCATTCGCGACGATACTATACTAAATACATACCCACTATATACACGCTATATATATACAGTATATAATATATATATATATATATATACTATAATATATAATATATATATATAGTTTATAATGAATATATTATATAGTATATATATAATATATATATATATAAGTATATAGTAATTTTATTTCTTAGTATCTAGCAACACTACACACTATATATATATATATCATGATATATATATAGTATGTATATAATATAATAATATATATATAAATATATATATATGTTATAGTATATATAATATATATATACTATATATATTATTATACTATATATTATATGCTATATATATACTATATATTATAATATATACTAGTATTCATATATATATAATATGTAGTATATATTATATATATATATATTATATTAATACATATTAGTATATTATAGTATATATATATATCATATAATTATATATATATACATATATATATATATATAAGTATATTATATATATTATATATATATTATATATATATATATATATTCGTATATATAGTGATATATCTATATATAGCTATATATTTATAATATAATATATATTAATAAATTATATATATATAGTTATATATAATATTAATATATATTAATTATATGATATATTATAGTAATATATATACAGTATAGTGTATATATAGATATATATATATAGTATTATATATATATTATGTATTAATATCTATATATATATATATATCATAATATAGCTGATGTTTCTCAGATTATAGTATACATATATATAGTATATATAGATATATATATATATATATATAGATATATAGTACTAAATATATATAAGTATATATTAATATATTATAGTTATATATATATAATATATACTAAGTATAGTATAAATATATGTAATAGTATTATTATATATATATATATATATATATAGTATATATAGTTATAATGATATAGTAATATATATATATTATAAGTGTATAATATATATATATACTATATATATATAATATATATATAAATATAGTATTAAATATATATATATGATATAATAGTATATATAGTATAGTATAATATATATATTATTATTTTATATAATAGTATATATATATCTATATTTATATATATATATAGTAGTATATAGTATATAGTATATAGTATAATCTAAAACACCCCGAAATATTTTTTTTGCTACTGCCCTATTTAATAGTAGTATATACTATATATATACTATATATAATTATATATATATATATATAGTATATATATATATATATATCTATAATTTGATATATAGTATATATATATAGTGATTATATATAATAGTATATATAATTGAATTCTTCAACATCAATCATCATGCATCATCATCATCATCAACATCATGCATCATCATCCACCAGACTTTCTCGTCCCAAGACTGGGTTAGGTGCGAAAGCATGCCGAGAAAGCAGAAAGAAGTAGAAGCATATGACGGAAAGTCGAAAGAAAGCCCAGCCTTGACCCCGCCCCTTATACCTTTTTAGTGACGACTCGTGCGCATTCAGGAAAGCCACCTTAAGAGCTTCACGGGACATGCAAACGGAACTCACTATGGCATCCTGCGTCAATGTGGGGTTATCCTGACGGCCAGGTGGGCCAACGACGAATACCCCCCTCACCCAAACCCGGCAATTCACGCACTATTAAGCACCTTTCTTCTCGCCCTCTGCCAGGAACTCAACTATTCTCTCCTTTCCAGGCATTTCTTTAACTGACTCAAATCCACGTTTGTTCCTCGGTCCTCGCGCCGTTCGATTCCCAGCACACGTCACCACTATACATACGCTAACCAACCGACTATCATCCATACCCTTAATATGATCAAACCACTCAACGTACTTTCATTTTTCTCTAATTTACGCCACACAGCCACACATTCTCTAATGCCGTTACATGTTCTCATTTTATCAAGGGGTGTTCTTGCTCACACCTAAGCAGCCCCCTAAAGGTTGTCGTATCTTAACCAATGTGTTTACTTTAGATCTATACTCTTATTCCAACCATAGTCCTCAACTACTATACATAACACTAGTAACACCATACTCTCATATATATATATATTAGTAATATTATATATAGTATATATATATATGATATATATTAATATATATATATATAGTATATATATATAATATTATATATAATATATATATATTATATATTAATAAAATATATAGTATATTATTAATATATATAATTTTTATATAGATAGCATTTTCTAGAGGTGGAGTCGGAAGTCGGTAATTTTCAAAGGGTGGAGTCGGAGTCGGAGTCGGAGGTCGGAGTCTGAATACAGAGTCGCGGAGTCGGAGAGTCGGAGTCGGAGTCGGGAGCTCGGAGTCGGAGTCGGTAATTTTCAAGAGGGTGGAGTCGGAGGTCGGAGTCGGAGTCGAGTCGGAAAATTTTTCAACCGACTCCACAACCCTGATATATAGGGTCTTATGTAGATGATATGCCCAGTGTATTTGGACTAGTACAAAAGTGTCATTTCTAGAAACTTTACGTTTTCAGTTTTCACAAATTTTGCTTTTTTCTTCACATAAAAGTAAAAAATTCTGAAGAATTTGATGTAAGTTAAGTTAAGGGTTTAAGCTAACGTTTGTTAAGGTTAAATTAAGGTTGTTAGCAGTAAAAGATTACACATTTTTAATATTTAATTTTATCAGATATGTTTCTGATATTTTGTAAAAAAAATTGGTGATTTTCATTAAAAAGTATAAATAATTTGTGGATTTTAAAATCGAAAAGTTCCTTTTTTTTAGAAGGCAAATATTTTTTTAATATAAAATGATGACACTTTTGTACGATTTTAAAACATTGGACAAGCATCTACATAAGATCCTCTCTCTCTCTATATATATATATTATATATGATATAGCTATATATATATTATATATATATATAATATATATATATAGTATATAGTATATATATATATATATATACTATATTATATATATATAATATACTGATATATATATTAACTATATAAGTATATATATATACTATATATAGTATATATTAGTATATATATAATATAGATATATTATATATATATATATATTTAATTACTATATATATATATAGTATGATTATATATATGAATATATATAATATAGTAGTATATATATATATATTTATATATATTATATAAAGTATTATAAATATAATTATATATTATTATATATCATATATAATATATCAGACGTGGGCATAAGGGCAAATGAAACCGAAAATGCGCTTTAGGTTTAAAAAATTTGCGCTTTTGCGTTTGCGCGAAATTTCGAAAAATGTGCGCTTTTGCATTTGCGCTCAGCAACATTTCTAAGAGCGCAAAAGCGCAAATTTGCGCTCTATCTAAATAATTTGCGTTTGAGCTCTATCTAAATAATTTGCCCTTGATAAAGTTTGAAAATAAATTTAAACAGGTAAAATTGAAGTAAATAAAAAAAGTTTAAGACAAAATAATTTTAAAAATAAATAAAACTAAAAATAAATAAAAGTAATAATAAAAATTGAAAATAATTATTAAAAAAGTTAAAAAAAAAAATTATTAAAAAAAATAAGTAAAATTAAAAATAAATAAATATAAAAAAAATTAAAAATAATTAAAAATTAAAATAAAAAAATTTAACACAAAACATAAATGTAAAATGAAACTTATAAAATAAAAATAGCAAACAAAATGTACATGTTTCAACTTAGCAAAAAATATATTAGTTGACGTTGATAAAAAGAAAATGAGTTTTGAAAATAGAAATGTCACTCTTTAATCTTAAGAAAACGGGTTTTCTTTGTAAGATGTCTTACAAACGACGGCCTGTACATTGTTTAAACATAATCAGTCATGTGAACAGTAAGGCTGTATTAGGTTAAGATAAACAGTGTGTTCAGAAAGATAGGTAGAGAGGCTTTATAATTAATAAGCTCTTTGTGCTAAGATTCACATATATTGTACGACATATGGTGCTAGCCTTAAACATATGCACTGATACCTTTATTATATTATTAAACGAATGTTTACTAACTCGGCATCGCACCACACCGCACCTCTCCGATTCATTTGATCTGGTACTTAACTCAAGATACGTACTCTAATTCATTCATTCTCTTCTATGCACTATCCAAAATTTCATTTAGCTACGAGCATTTTTATGTTTGTGGGCTCAGCCCCTGAGGGTCCCCCCTACACCCTTTACGGTCTTAAACCTATCTTGTTCGAGATCTACGATCTTATAAACATATATTCTGATACCAATATGGGACTAAATAACAAATATTTACTAACTTGGCATCGCACCGGCTCCGACACCGGTGCAGTGCTAGCTATGGCTCATTTGCTCCTACACATGAGCCTTTTTTTATTTCCTTCTTCATCGCTCCTTTTTCTGTTTTGCACTCCTTGAATTTCTTCTCCTTTTATTTCAGTTGGGACCGCCTCTTCTGGGGTCCCCAGACTCTCCCCCCAAATTTGAAAACCATTTAAAGGGAATAAAAAATTGTTGAAATTTTTTCCCCCTCCTTTTTTTTCAAGGTTTTTTTTTTTTTCCCTTCCATTTGAGTTTCATTTAATAATCATCATCAAAGAAAAATTTTAAAAAAAGATACTTGATGCTATATGGGGCTAAACGAATATTTATTAATTCAGCCCCTCACCAACTCCAGCACCGGTGCCAGTACCTACACCGACTCTCTGACTCAATCCTTCTTGACTCCGACTGCCGACTCTTTCTCCACGTTCTCTTATCCTTTGGTATATTTATTCTTTGCATCGTCTTTCTCTCTTATGTCCGCTCGCCAGTCTTCTTTCTCCTCCTCCTCCTCCTTCCTCGCTCAGACTAATTTGAGAACGTTCCTCGCAGCCTGGCAAACTTCCTTCATCCTTCTCCCATTTGCGACTTCATTTAACACTTTTTCAAAGTCTAACTAAAATAAATTGGAAGAGTTTGCCTTATATTCACTCCTTCGATATTCATTTTTTTCTTCTCTCTCTCTCTCTCTCTCTCTCTCTCTCTTCTCTCTCTCTCTCTCTCTCTCGTCTTCTCTCTCTCTCTCATCTCTCTCTCTCTCTCTCGTACGTTAGTCTTAATAAAGTTTATAGGTTTTATATACAAAAATAAAGAGAGAGAGAGAGAGAGAGAGAGAGAGAGAAGCGAGGAAATTAGAGAGAGAAAGGTTGAGTGATGAGAGAAGGAAAAATGTAAAATTAGGTTTATCTAATATTTATTAAGGGAAGTCCATTATAGATTATTGTCATTATGAAAGGATCATTAAGTACACATGCACGCATGGTTTATATAAACTCCTTCTCTCTTTGCTTGTGTGTGTGTGTGCGTAGGTGTGTGTGTGTGTGTGTTGGTGTGTGTGTGTGTAAGACAACTATTTTAGGATCTTTAGAAAGAAACGCAGTTTTTTCTCTATTAGTTCTTCCAATACCTGTACGTATTTCTTGGCGTTTTATAAAGATATAATGTGCATGAAGTATATAATTTTGAATGGGTTTTTTTCTTCTACAATTTGATTAAAAAGTTTTAGCGAGCTTTTCTTCTTTACTCTTTGCAAAATTGAAATACATTGGCTACTATTATAGTATTATATTTTAATTACATAATTGAGCGGCGCATATCTTAAAGACAAACGTGTTGTGCATTTAGACAGGCGCATACACACGCGTTCGCACCTACACCCACATATACCCAAACACAAAAAAACAAAAACAAAAGCGCACACGATCACCCACACAACAACACAAACACATCAAACACACACACATCACACACACACATAATATATAAATATAATATATATATTATAGTATATATATATTATATATAATGTATATATATTATAGATTATATAATTTATATTATATATATATATATATCATATATGATATGCTTAAAGACAAAATTTGCGCATAGCAAACTCCTTTCATACTCTTACATTCAACATATCAAAACACAAACAAAAACAAAGCACATAGACATCACACCAATATAGATATATATATATATGATGTATTATAAGTATATATATAAATATTATATTATATATATATATAGTATATAGATATATATATATATATTTATATATATTAGATATATATATATATAGTATATATAGGTATATATATTGTGTGTGTGAGAGAGATGAGTAGAGAGATGAGAGAGAGAGAAGAGAGAGAGAGAGAGAGAGAGAGGAGAGAGAGAAGAGATGTAACGGAGGTTGTTCAAGATTGTTTTTCAGCGAAGGTAAACCTTTAAACTTTCATGAAAGGTTTTCTTAAAAAATTCCATTCTTGTAAAACTTTTTGATATCATTTACGCCTAAGTTCTTTTAAAAACATTGTTAATATTTGTTGAACTAAAACTTTTTCTATTTGTTTCTTAGTATTTCATGCTCTCTACTTTGACTTAAGTAGTTCCTGTTTGGATATTTACCTAATAAGAATTTAAGAAACGTTCCCAATCAAAATATAACTTTCAACGTCTTTTATATTTCGACTTACAGTAAAACTTACCGAGCTTGTGAAAATCTTCTAAATGCTTCCGTACAGTTTGTAAAAGTTCTGTATTCCTAAAACTTAAAAAATAACATTTCAATTCATTCTCTCTTATACCTTCATCTTCCCAATAGGATTTCGCTCTCATTTTGGCATTTATGATCATTTAATCATGAAGATATATGCAGTCTTAATTAAGAAGCTGAATACAAGTTCTATATACCGTATATATATAATAATATATATATATATATATAAATATATATATATATATAATATATATTATATGTAGTACCTCTATCAAAATACTCAACGTACAATTTCGGTCTATTGTTGAGAATAATTTTGTTTTTGTTTGTTTTTGTCGCAGGTAGTGACATTCGTTCTTATCCTCTGAATTCGGATTCGTTTGCTATCCGGTATACATCATTAATTGTTTTTTTTTGTAATAACCATAACAAACTTAGTTATAAGGTTAAATTCATAGTAATTCAACGAAAAATAATTAAAGTAATTTGCAGTTTAGTATTATTGTGTTTATATTTTAATTGCCTAATTAGTGTAGCCAGATAAATGTTCCTAATGTTAAAATGATAAACACATGAACAATATATATATAGTGTATTATATATTATATATATATATATATATATATATTTTATAATATATATATATATATATATATATATATATATATTTATATATAATTTTGGTTTTATAAAAAATAGAAAAAAAATATTATTTTTTGTGGAATTCTCAATATATATGATACAGTCTATATATATATATATATATATATAATATATATATATATATATATATATATATATATATTAATATAATGTTAAAATATTTGGCATTATACAGTAGGCAAGATAAAATTTTAAAAATATTTTTAACACTTTTTTTTATTTATTCATTTATAAAATTATCACTCCTGTGATGAGCATGAATTACATTGAATCAGAGGAAAGGATTTTTAAGTTTCTTTTTTCATGGATTACTTCATTGGTATTTTAATTAATAATCTACGGCAAAAAAAAATCCTTGATTTTTGATTCTTCATAAAATTGTCACACCCTTATTCAACAAAAGGGCGGGCGATGAGGTGTATAAAATTAGATATACTTTGAAATATGAATATATATATATATATATATATTATAATATATATATATTATGATATATATATATATATATATATATATATAATATATAATATCTATATATTATATATATATATTAGAGGTGTATCCGGAATTTGACATTTTTTCCGGTTTCCGGTCTCAACCGGAATTACTAATGTACTATGATCAATTAAAAAATTGCTTGAGGGGATTTATTTATAACATAACCACTAGCCCATTCTTTTAACAAAATATAATGGTAGCCTTGTGCAGTATTCATACACAGTGTATTACATACGTACAGTATTATTGAAATAAAGTTTAATCAAATATCTACAAAATACTAGGATAAATAATTAAATTCAATTTTAATCTAAAATTATGTATATGATATATCTATTATAATATATTATTATATATTATATAAGTATATATATATATTATACTATATATATAATTATATATATATATTAAATATATAAATCCATAAATTATATATATATATATATATATATATATATATATTGCAATGGAAAACATAGTCAAATTTTTCAAACTGGCCCTCGTAAAGCCAGTGAGTAGGTTAACAGAAATAGATGACTCGTTTGAATTATTTAGCTATCCAATATATCTGTAGTAAATGATATCCGATCCAGCATTAGATAACTTCTCGAATACTGCTGAACTCAATTTCCTGTATGAAGTTTGTAACATCACCTCTTCTACAAAAAAAAGAATATTTTCTACTAGAAATAAGATATTTGGGTTTTAGGTTGGGCAACAAGTTCTATGAGGCCCTGTTCTTCAGTGATTGTGATTGGCTGGTTACTCATTGCAATAAAAGTTTAATTTTTTTTTCTGAAGAAATTGCCTGTGATTTTTGCGGGTCATTGATTTGGCAGATTTTTTGGCGATACAAATTTTTCCTCAAGACTCACTGTTTCACGGCTTCGATCTTTCTCTATTTTGGGGTCTCCTGTGTTCTAGAACTTACAGGAATTCTCCCTTTTTAATCTATCCAAATTTTTTACCTTCCAGATATTCTCTTCGGTGATGATTTTTCCATATGTTATAAGTGGTGTTGTATTAAATGTTTTTGGTGAACTAACCTATTTTAATTTTTTTGTGGCAATATTTTTTTACCCTCAATAAAGATTTTTATACATTAATATTAAAAAATATCTTTTGGATATGATGGGCAGATTTTACAACTAATTTTGCTGAGGTTATTATTTATGCACAATATCCTGTTATCGAATTAATGAATAAAATCTTTATCAAAAAATGTTTATATATATCTATATATATTAAATATTAATTTAATTATATATATATATATTATAGTATATTATATATATATATATATATATATATATATTATATATATAATATATATATTATATATATTATATATATATATATATATATATATAATAATATATATATATTATATATTATATATATTTATATTATATATATATATAATATTATATAGTAATATAACATCTATAATATACTTATATATATATTATTTTATATATAATTGTACATTTAAAACTATATTCACTTTATATTAAAAATTATTCTTATGATTATTTTTATATAAAATATTTTTTTTCAATTCTTTATAGTTAAAGGAAAGTTCATTAGAAAATTCCAGTTCCGGCCGGAAATTTTTTTGTGATTTCGGCTAATTCTTCCGGTTCCGGCCGGAACCGAAATTAGTTCCGGTCACCCTAATTATATATATATATATATATATAATATATATATTTATAATATATATATCATATATATATCATATATAAGTATATATATATATATATTTATGTATATATAAATTAATTTTTATTTGTTATTTTTTCATTTATGTTTGTTATTTTAATTTATTTATTTATAATATAATATATATATATATACTATATAATATATATAAAGTATATATAGTAAATAATATATTTTATATATGATTATAATATATATAATATATATTATATTATTTATATATATATATATATATATATATATATATATATAAAAGACCGTTTTTTAATGGATTTTTTTTTAAGGATAGTGACTCCCAAAATAAATTTAGCCTGATTGATGGAAATTTAAGCACCATATATAAGAAGGAACTCACCCAGTCATTTCCAAATTTAAAATCGGTTTCAATAGAAAAAAGTATTCTCAATGTCCGACAAAAAATATTCATTTATGACTTAAAAATAAATATTTTGATCCTGACACGATAAACCATAACACCAACGACGGATTGGCCTAACACATTCTTAAATCGCTATATTAAAATAACTAGTCGTTCGAAAGTAATAAAAAAATTAAATATCAAAATTGCAAGACAAAAATTTCGTTCAAACGCCCCCCCCCCCGGATTTTTTTGTGTTTATATATATATATATAATATAATTATATTATAGTATGTAATACTATATATATGATTAGTATATATAGTATATATTATAGTATATATATTATATATATATAGTATATATATATATATATTATATAATATATTATAATATAATATATTTACTTATAATGCATAATTCATTGTAATTTGTGTAATATGTTTATTTTCATTTTTGTGATTCAATGCCTTAAAATATATTATTTTTTATATTATTTTTTATTATTATCTATTATATTTTAATTTTTGATTATTAAATTATTAATTTATTATATTTATTATTATTATTATTTATTATTTATTTGATTATATTATATTATATTATTATTATTATTTTATTGATTATATTATTATTATTATTGATTATTATTATATTATTATATATTATTATTAAGCAACGATAAAAAATTATTTTTATATATAATATTATTTATATTATATAATATATATATATTAATAATATATTATTTATATATCATATATATAATATATGAGTATATATATATATTATATATATAATATTTAATATATATATATATATAGTACTTATATATATATTATATATATATATTATAAAATATATTCTTTTATATATTGTAATTATTATATATTATTATTTGTTTATTATTATTAATTATTATTGATTATTATTATTATTTATTATTATTATTATTATTATATATTATTATTATTATTATATATCTATTATATATATATTATATAAAATATCTTTATTAATTATTATTATTATTATTATTATTATTATTATTATTATTATTATTATTATTATTATTATTATTATTATTATTATTATTATTATTATTTTTATTTTTAATTTATTTAATTAAAGAATTGGATTTATTTTTTCCATTTTAGAATTATAAATATTAAAACCTTACTCTAGCTGTTGTTTGTCAGTTACATCTTTCTCTATGACAAAATCTTTGAAAAAAATCTGTGGGAAACCCTTTCAGCAACAGATTTTTTTCTATGTTGTGACATGTTTTTCAAATTTTTTTTTTTTTTTTTTTAACTTTAGTAATGCAGTAAGTAGTTCATCATTTCTAAGTTTTTTTGTGGAATTATTTTATTAGTATTGTTTGTGTGGAAAATATTTGAAAACAAAATTGTTAACATAATTTCAATTGAATCAGGTTCACACATGATTAGGTTAAAAAAAAAAAATAAACAAAATTCATGAGACATTTTTTCTTTTTTCTTTTTTAATTAAACTTACTTTTTTGGTTAAAATTATTTTGATTTGGCCGTTTAAATTATGTGAATAATAATTGTGTTATGGGCTTGGTTCATTTTGGTTTACTTGAAAACAGGAAGTTCGTGCTTGATGGAACAAAATTTGGTTGCTGTTCAGGCTTTTCTTTTATACTCAACATTTAATCATTTTTTTTTTTTTTTTGAAAAGCCCCGAGTTTGGTAAATGGATCCCACCAGAGTTGGGCAGTCCGAAAAGAGGCCGTGTAATCAAGGGCAGACAAGAACAGACGCCCGGCATTTGAGTGTGCTAAAATTATAGAAAGTATGGAAATTAAAAGATGGAAACGAGTTAAAGTACTTTATGCCAGAGTTACATGAACGATGAGCAAAGTGTTTGTTTGGGGTCAGAAAATTGGACACAGATAGAATGAGAGTATGTATCTATAATGAAATGAAGTTTTTTTCATGTACTTCATACTAAAAAAAATGAGCTAAAAGCACCTTTTCTTTAATATATATATATAATATATATATATATATTATATATATTTAAATATATATTATTTATATATTATATATATATATATTATATTATAATATTATATATTATATATATATATATTTTAATATATATATATTATTATATTTAGTATTAATTATATATATATATATATATATATATATATATATATAATATATAATTATAATATAATTATATTATATATATATTATATATATATAAATTATTACTGTGCTTATCTCCCTATTAAGAGGGTAACGACGGGGGTACCACAGGAAATTCGAACGAACTTTAAGGCCGGCTATCCCAACCCAGCGCCACCAACGTGTTCGCAGTCGTGTTTTAATTCTTGCCCCCTCAGGTAGATAAAATCCGAATTGCTACGCGGAAGGATTTGAACTTACGTCCTCTCGTTGTAGAGTCGGCGACTTAGCTCATATAGTATATATTATATTATATTTTATATATATATATATAATATATAATATAATAAATATATTATATATTATATATAATATTATTATATATATATATATATATTAATATAATATAAAATATAATATAATATATATTATAATTTATATTATATTTATATATATATATTATACTATATATTATTAATATATAATTATATATATATATTATATATATTTTTATAATATATATATATATATATGTATATATATTATGATATATATATATAGTATATATTAGTATATATTATATATATTATATATAATATATATATTATATATATATTATATAATTTAAATATAATATATATTATATTATATATAAATATAGTATATATAGTATATATATAATTTTAGTATTTATATATTTAGTTGATGGCAGGTAACATCCGCATCCGCACATTCTTAAGTTTTCCGCATCCGGCCGCTTTTATCCGCGCTTTGCCCTGCGGATTTTGCGCGGATGTTTATTGTTCGTATATATTTGTATAATTGAATTTTATAAAAAATAGCTTAATTGATGTAATCCTGATATAGAATAATGAAAAATGAGTGACAGCAATTCCAAAAACGGCTTTGAATATTCCTCATACCGGTAATTTATCAACAAGATCATTTCAACTTCGCGAAATGTACATCTGTCAATATATGGAAAGAAGTATTGCCAAAGAACTCTTTGCTTCGTACGCCATGTTAGTATTCGCAAGATTTACTATTCTTATTAATTTTTTGGAAAATGACATCAATCACACTGCATTTAAGCTTCATTGAACCATTTGTAAGAAACTCCATAAAAATCAGCGCTTCTAACAGCTTCTGTCTCCGATGTAATACCAATAATTTCAACGCTAAGGATGCATTTTGAACCATCTTCAATATAAATAATGATGACGGTTTATAAAAGAATGAAAGATGTATATAATATCTAGAGCTAGAAAAAAACGCTTTGGTTCTGTGCTGGAAATAATTGACCTTCATACTATTGCAACTTATTTAGATCCCCGTTAAAGGCAAGTTTTTTTGTAACAATAATAGAACAAGTTAAATCCTTCTTGTGTTGCTAGTTGAATAAACTTCAAAATTCCGTATCAGTCTATTAATTCGCGCACCTCATTAAAGTAAAAAAAAAGCGCATTCTTACAGACGCAACACCTTCTAAGTAAATGTAGATATATAAAGATATTCACTTGAAGTAATTTTCTAGCAGTCCAGTAGGTATGAAGATGTTCCACACGCTATTTACCTAAAAAGGATGTAGTGCAAAATGATTGAAACTATTACCAAGAAAAACGATTAGATCAAATGATGATCCTATTAGTTGGTGGAAGTTAAGCAAAATGTTTACCCACGCTTGATTAAACTTGCAAGGAAGAAATACTTGGCCTGTTCTCCAACTAGTGTTCCAAGAGAGAGAAAATTTAGCAATTTTGCTTGTCTAATATATGATGAATAAGAGAAACAGACTCCAGCAGATTAAAGACAGAAAAAATTGGTTCTAAAGCACAACTCTTCTATATTATGAATTTCAATACTAAGCTGAAGAGTATATTAATCCATTTGTAATATATCTCTTTCATTAAGGGCGTAGTTGGGGAAATAGTTGGTTGGATTCATTTTGTAGTTGGGTCACATGTCTCCCGTACTCTGGTAACACAATTATATTAATAGATTGTGGGTAGACTGCGATATATATATATATATTATATTATTATATATATTATATATATATATATTATATATATATAATATAATATATATATATATATATATATATATAAATATATATTATATATATATATATATATTTAACATATTTCATATATCAAAACATCGCATCTACGGATATTAATGTTAAAATCAAACATCTGCATGAAAAAAATGACATCTGCTGCATCACTAATATATATATATATAACTATATATATATATATAATATATATATATATAATAATTATATTATATATATTATATTATATATTATAATTATATTATATTATTATTATATATATATATATTGGGATTTACATTCGTTATTATACACTTTTTCCTGTTTTACATATTCATACCCTCATCGATTATTCATGACGTCAAAAACCAATAAAATCAACAGTCCCTGTGATTATTGTCACCTCTGTTCTATTTACGAGATCGTTTCAAGACGAAAAAGAAGAGTTGAGAAACTCTGTGTCTTTGACCTCTCTTCAAACTAATTAATTGATAAATGCCATAAATAGAAAGCAAAATTATTTGGATAATGACGGCCTTTTTCGGTACTTGACAGTGAAAAGCAAGATGTCGACGAGTGTTGACAAATTGTTTAATGTGCAGCATGTTTACTATTTATCTATAGCTTAAACCATTATTATGTTTTCATTGAGTAATTTTTTGGTCTAGTTTATATATATATATATATATATTATATATATATATATATATTATATTATATATTATATATTTATATATAATATGTAATATTATATATATATATATATATATATATATGTGTTTGTGTTGTGT
>JABUQX010026008.1:20000-22338 GCA_015478945.1 Trachelipus rathkii
TGAATGTGCCTCTACCTACTACAAGACTTTCTAGTCCCCCAGGGGTTCCAAAAATTATGCATTAATATTTGAATATAAAAAAAAAACTCTCTTAGAGTAATTAGCGTTTACAGGCGTTACTGTGGTGTAACTCTCTGAGTTTTTTGGGCTGGAGTCATTAAATTAGATTTCTAAAAATGATAATTTGAGAATAGTTTCAAAGATCTTATATAGAATACAAGTTAGAGCTATTTTGCGATAGCTAGAAGTTCAAAACGGATGTCATTCTTTAGAATAGGTTGGATAATATATATATAATATATATATATATTATATATTATATTATATTATATATATATTTATATTTATATATATATTATAATATATATATATATTATTATATATTATGTATATATATATTATATATTATATATATATATATTATTTAATATATAATATACTATTTATATATATATATTATTATATATATATATATATTATATATATTATAATATAATATATATTATATTTATATTATATATATATTATTATATATATAATATATGATATTATATATATTATTATATATAAAATATATTTAATAGATATTATATATGCTTCCACGCGAGGCACAGAGTAATAGCTGAATGATTGCCTCGTCGCCAGTTCAGAACACACTCCATTAAATCCGGAGAGAAACCATCTGAACTTCTTGTCTTCAACATTCATATATTTCAGGATCCCACGCACCTGATGAAATGTAATCTTCGGTAAAAACATGGGACACCTGAGCGAAGAAAAAGTAGAGAAGATTGCCAGAGTTATCCAGGTTTGAAATAGATGAAAATAGAAGGCACTGAGATTAGTCTTATTAGTTCGAGTATTAGCTACATATACATCAGATAAGCTGATTAAGAGGAGATATACAGTTTACAGAAGTTTTTTAGAGATGTTTTGGGCAAGAAGCCAAAAAGGTGTGTCAGTATGGGAGAACCAAGGAGCGCAGAACACTTCCATTCATGGAATGTTCGCTTTGAACATCGAGTAATAACTCCAGTGTTAAGAGCAGAATGAAAATGACCAAGAGTGAAAGGAGTAATTTGAGAATTTTCCACTCCCTACACTTGCACTGCCTCCAGCTGAATGGCAGCGATAACAGCCACGATCGAATCATGATTTTGAGGAGAGAAAATTTTAGTCCACCAGCTATTACACCCTCCTCCCCACACATTTATGGCAAAAGTCAAATCGTCCTTCAAGAATCAAAATCAGTCATTCCAGAGTTCAGAGATAGATGTGGAATAGAATCAACGCAAAGCCCCCAATCAGCTCGATTAGGGTACCAGAGAATGCACTTAATCTTGGAAAAAAGTATTAAAATTAAGAATGATTAAGAAATTGTCAGATCTAGCAAATTATGAGATGGTAGGAACGGTGTAAGTTTATATGGGAGAAAATAATTGGTGGTGAAAGCATAGGTCAAGTGTTCCAATGATATATATATATTTATATATATATATATATATATATATAATATATAATATTATATTATATATTTATATTATATATATATAAATATATTTATATATAATTATATATATATTATATATATATTATATATGATATATTTTTATAGTTATTTTTCAGTGCTCTAACTTGATATTCCAGATCTCTTAGAAATGATGATAATCCGCCTCCTCGCCTTCCGTGGATTCAATATGAGGGTACTTTGCTATTCCTATTAATAGATTATCTTATTAGTATTTGGACGAGGTTGATGTAGAAATAGTGAGTACTCAATATAGGTAGAAATATTAGTTCCAATGAAGGAACAGCTTCAGATATCGTTTTATAATATAATATATTATATATATAGATCCCAAGCTTCATAGGTATATATATATATATATAGTAATATATATATATATATATAATATATATATATTATATATTATTATATATTATATATATATATTATTAAGTATATATTATAATATATTAATATATATATTATAAATAATTTTATTAATATATATATATAATATATATATTTTTATATATTATTTATTATTATTATATTTATATTATATATATTATTTATTATTTATTATTTTATTATTATAATATATGTATTGGTATCCCATAGCTTTCTAATTTTAGGTAAAGAAAATTATATTTAATGTTTTGTTCATATTATCTTAAGAATAGTCCTCGTATGCATGAATTTCTTTTTGATGAAAGAAGAAAAGAGAAAAAGAATTAATTTACTTTTTAATTTTGTTTTTTAGGGAAAGGGTTCGTTCTTCACCGACCCATTTAAGTTGATCTCTCTCAATTCTGACAGTAACTCTCTTTTCTA
>JABUQX010026009.1:0-5000 GCA_015478945.1 Trachelipus rathkii
CTATACTCATTGAAATTATTGACTAACCAGAGTCTGAGAAAACGCGTTTGAGTCTCAGACTTTCCTTTGGCTACTCTGTAGCATGCCCCTGCATACCAACAGTAGCTCCATTCTCATGTTTTTAATGGGAATGATTTTGTGTGGATCTCTCTAATTAGTAATAATACGATTTTCATATTATTTATTATATTAATATCTTTATGTTTGTGTGTATTTTTAATTATATTGACCTGTTAGTTTTATAAATAAGGGAATATTGGAATCGTATTCGATTTAAGTTTCATTAAAAATTACCTAAATTATTTTTCGAGTGTTGCAGCCTATTGAAACTAAATGTTAGAATATGTGGAATACAGTGAGGATTCGCATATGAAACCATTCATTCTCTTGTATTGTCGCTTAATATATATATATATATATATATATATATATTAGAAAGATATATATATTATGTATATATATATATATATATATATATATATATATATATATATATATATATATATATATATATATATATATATACTGTATATGTATATATATATATATACATACATACATACATATATATATATATATATATATATATATATATATATATATATATATATATATATATATATATATATATATATATATATATATTATTTATTTTATTTATTTATTTATTTATTTATTTATTTATATATATATATATATATATATATTATACGCACATATATGTATTTTTATGGTTATATTAAACAGCTTTTTACTTTGAGAAAGAGAATGAATCGACTGCCAGGTAAAGAAACCTAAAAATACAGGCGATTATACAAGCAAACCAGATTATGCAGTATCATAGTTAAAAATAGACAGGAAAATATACAGTCGAATAAATAGACAGGAAATTATACAAACAAAGCAGATAGATAAGTTCATATTCTTACATGTAGGTGGAAAATGAATTGTCAAACAGATAGAGAGGAAATTATAGAATCAATGTAGATAGATAAGATCACAAACTGAAATATAGACAGGGAAATACACAATTAAAGAGAAAGATAATGGAACAGACAAGCAGAGCATAATAATAGGAAGATAGACCGTCAAACAGATAGTTATGCAGAAGCACTTGCAAAGCAGATAGATAGTTAAACAGACTAGCAAATTTACAGGAAATTAGACAGTAAATTATACAAGCAAAGCAGATAGATAGGTTCATATACTTATATGTGGGTAGGAAATGCATTGTCAAACAGATAGACAGGAAATTTTACATGCAGAGTAGATAGATAATATCATAGACTGACGAACAGACAGGAATATACACAGTTAAAGAGATAGATAGTCTGACAGACAAGCAGAGCAAAATAATAGGTGGATAGACAGTCAAACAGATAATGTAGAAACAGATAGATAGTTAAACAGATAGGCAAATTTACAGGAAGATGGACAGACAAATGAAAGTTAAGAAGAAACTTAATTGTTAGACAGACGTAAAGACAAGCGACAAAGAAATAAAACTAAGGGTTTAGTTGTTAAGGGGTTGTTTTTATTATAGTTATTGTTAATATTGTTTTTGTTCCTATAGCAATTGCTGTTGCCGCTCCTGTTGTTTTTGTTGTTGCTAATATTTTATTACTATTATTATTATTGTTGTTGTTGTTGTTGTTGTTGTTGTTGTTGTTGTTGTTGTTGTTGTTGTTGTTGTTGTTGTTGTTGCTATTTGATTATTTAAGTTGATGCTACTTTCGATGTTGTGAAGCGGCTGTTGTTGTTATTTATTTTTGATGCTGTTGCCGCTGTTATTGTTATTGTTGTAGTTGCTATTGTTGTTGTTGTATCCGTGTTCTTGTTGTTGTTGCTTGATGCTATTTGAATATTGTTGTTGTTGTTGTTGTGTGTTTCAGTTTTTTTTTGTTTTTTTTTGATGCAGCAAGAAATTGTCAAAGTTCAAAAGTGTAAAAAGTGAATCTCAAACTTAAAAGAAAAGATTCGGAATTTTTCTCGTTACTTTAATCACGCTATTATAACTTACTATTATCATTAATGTTTTTTCTATTATTATTATTATTATTATTATTATTATTATTATTATTATTATTATTATTATTATTGTTATTGTTATTATTATTATTATTATTATTATTATTATTATTATTGTTATTGTTATTGTTATTATTATTATTATTATTATTATTATTATTATTATTATTATTATTATTATTATTATTATTATTATTATTATTGTTGTTATTATTATTGTTTTATAATATATTCAAGGAAACAGCACATTACTACTAGTATATTAATAATTTTTCTATAATTTCTATATATATATATATATATATATATATATATATATATATATATATATATATATATATATATATATATATATATATTTATATATATATATAAATATATATATATATATATATATATATATATATATATATATATATATATATATATATATTTATATATATATATATATATATATATATATATATATATATATATATATATATATATATAGAGAGAGAGAGAGAGAGAGAGAGAGAGAGAGAGAGAGAGAGAGAGAGATTGAAAGTAACTATAGAACTTCACGTAGTTGATATGGTATTGATTTACTCCCCCCTTGAGGTAATGATTGAAAGAGGAAACTTATTTTATTTATTTATTAAATTTACGTAACTAATTTTTAATACCAAGGAACATATAAATATTAATAAGAACTCTTTTTCTAACATATTACCCATTCAAAATTTACAAAAGAATGTTATCCGTAATTATATACTCAACACGATACAAACAGTTAAATCTAACAATATAACTTTAAAACATGCATTAAAACCAAATAACAAATAAAAACAAAACCAAAAACCAAAAACCAAACCTAAACAAATCTACACAAAAAAACTGTGAAAACTGTACTGAAAAGTATATCGGAAAACTCAACTTTAATATTAGAATATACCAACATAAGAACTACCTAAAATACGACAAACAAACATCATCCTTTGTTAAGCACCGACAAACTAGTAATCATAAAATCAACACTAATACATCTACCATCATTAAACCTATACAAAACACATAAAATAGAAAATTAATCGAATCTTTCATCATTAAAAACAGAAACAATTTCAATCTACAAAAAGTAGAACGCCCCAATAGATGAAGCAACTAATATGTATTTAAAAGAATCTGTCTCCCTCGGCAATATACTCAAGAAAATCTAGCACATTAGTAAATATTTCATCACTACAAAGTTTTAAAATATTGACCAAATAGCCAGTTATGAAAAAGCAGCCAAATTCAATTCACCTTTCTGCTTTTCCTTCAGTCCTGAAGATGTTTGTCGCGTACGACCACGAAAGCTTGATTCATTGTTAACTTTTTATAATTTATTAGTTCCTTGGTGTTAAAATTAGTTACGTAAATTTAATAAATAAAATAAGTTTCTTCTTTCAATTATTACCTCAAGAGGGAAGCAAATCAATATATACATATATATATATATATATATATATATATATATATAAAATATATATATAAATATATATATATATATATATATATATATATATATATATATATATATATATATATATATATATATATATACATATATCCTCCAGTGGGTAAAGGACAGAGGCTTACCAAATTTGGAGCAAAAGAATATGAGATATAGTTATATATATATATATATATATATATATATATTATATTATATATATATATATATATATATATAAACATATATAAGATGAGAAGCAGTTAGTTATATATATATATATATATATATATATATATATACATATATATATATATATATATTTATATATATATATATATATATATATATATATATATATATATATATATATATATATATATATATATATATATATATATATATATATATATATATATATATATATATATATATATATATATATATATATATATATATTTTTATTTATTTATTTATATTGCCGTTATTTTTATAAAAAATTATTTGTTTACTTGAATGTAAAGTCCAAAAATAAATAGAGTAGGGGAGAATAGGAAGTTCAAAAATAAAGAAATTATTTTCTCCAAAATAAAATTCTCTTCAGCAATAACTAATAATAATTCAATCAATCCCTCAAAGTGAAAGATAAAAAAAGAAACAAAAAAACTCGTATATATATATATATATATATATATATATATATATATATATATATATATATATATATATATATATATATATATATATATATATGTATAATGTATATATATATATAAGAGTAGTATATATATATATATATATATATATATATATATATATATATATATATATATATATATATATATATATATATATATATATATATATATATATATATATATATATTATTGAATACAGTGAATATTCTTCATATCCATATTTCCCTTTTAATAAATAAGTCATTGATTTCTTAAAGTGATTTTCAAGTTGAAACCAATGAAGCGTGACGAGCTGACATTCCTAACTATACTTATGAAAACACTAATATTCAAGCATGTTTTACAAACATTCCTTTAAGTTGTCGTTTTTATAACAAAAAAATCACGCATGAACACCTGCTTATGTAACATTTCCAAATCTAAAATAATAAATATTTAAAACCCTTTTTAGATAAATTTGCTGATATTAGGTTCATTTTTAATAGATTTATGTTCTTTTTTAAATATCTTTTCGTTCATTTTTAATACTTATTCATTTCAAGATCGATGTATCGTCCGTTCTGGTTATAATTAAACTATGTCTCCTTACAACTTAATCTATTTTTTTAACATTTTCTAAAATATATTGACTGTATAATGCAAAATATCAAAATCTAAAATATTAAATATTTAAAACTTTATTTGATAACTTTACTATTATTAGGTTTAATATTTAATAGACGTATTCCCATTAAGATCCCTGAATCGTGAGCTCGGGTTATAACTAAATTACGCTTCCTTACTACGTAATCTATTCGATT
>JABUQX010026009.1:12500-17500 GCA_015478945.1 Trachelipus rathkii
TTCGTCTAAAAAAATCTATCTATAGTCTAAAATCAAACAAAGATATTATTATAAGAAAAGCTGATAAAGGAGCTGGTATTGTGATCATGGATTATTCCACATATATAGAGAAATCTGAGTTGTTATTGCATGACAGGAATACTTATTCATTACTTGAAGAAAGTCCTCTTAATTCCCAGACATATGTATTTAAAAATCATGTTAAAAAACTACTTCCACCATTGATTTACAAAGATGTTACAGTATTAAATCCTTCATTGCCATATTTTTATGGAGTGCCGAAGTTGCATAAAGAGAATTGCCCTTTAAGACCAATTATATCTTGTAAAAATGATAACTTTACCAAACTTAATAAGTGGCTCACTAAACTCCTAATTCCTTTACTCGGCAATATTTCGAACTCCCATATTAAAAATTCGCAACAATTTAAACAAAAAATCGGCAACCATCTTCCCACCGACCATTCTTTGATTAGTTTCGATATAGTTAGCCTTTTTACCAATGTTCCCCTACCCCATTTTTTAGATTTTCTCTCATTACACCTCGACAATATCGATCTTCCTATTTCCTCAAATAATTTCATAACCTTGATAAATATATGTATGAAACAAAACGTATTTTCTTTTAATAACCAATATTATAAGCAAATCTTTGGAACCAGCATGGGAAATAGCTTAAGTCCTGTCATCGCCTGTCTTTATCTTGAATTTTACGAAATCCGTCTTCTTCCCTCAATTCCTATATATACACAAATACATTCGTGGTACCGTTATATAGACGATATATTGGCAATCATTCCTAATAATTTTCCGATTCAATCCTTCATTAATGACTTGAACAGTTTAGTCCCATCAATTAAATTTACTTTCGAGACCCCTAATAATGGAAAAATTTCCTTTTTAGACTTACAAATTACACAACATAATAACCTATTAACGTTTAATATCTATAGAAAACCAACTTTTTGCAACCAATATCTGCATTCATTTTCCTATCATCCACAATATATCAAACATAACATTATATATAATACTTTTTTACGTTCCATTAAATTTACAGATCCCCTATATTACAGAAATGAAATCAACACAATCTATAATCAATTTCTCTCTCTTGGATATACCCTACATACTATAACAAGACAATATAATAAAGCTAAGAATCAATTTTTCAATAATATTCCTAATACTCCCTATATTCATCCTACCTCAACAAAAATAATCCCCTTTTCATATTCTTTATTCAAACTTAAATTTACTATTGCAAAATTATTCAATATTAATTTAATTTTCAATTTTCCTGATACTTTGCAACGTAATCTTGTTCATAATAATAATACTAAATCTGAACCATCCGGGGGGGTATACTGTGTTCCATGCGTCGGTTGCAACAAATTTTATATAGGGGAAACTTTAAAGACACTACCTTTTCGACTGAATCAGCACAGCAACGACATAAAAAGATGTAGCCATAGTAATGCATTGTATCGACATATAAACAAAGATCATAATATTAATTTCAGAGATTCCATCTTCATTTTCACCTCTAAATCAAAAGAACTTAATAGACTTATAGAAGCTTATTTTATCAACATTATTCCTAACTATAATATTTCAACAGGTTTTTTTGATTTTGACAAAACTACAATTAAATTTATTGAATCCAACTTAAACAGAAAAATGCTTACTCATTGTACGCCTGCTAACATTCTTCATTACATTGGTTCATAGAAAGAGTGCATTTTAGTTGGTTTTTAGTTGTACCTTGTGCTTGTCGCATTCGCATCTTATTTAGTTTAAAAAACTTTGAAAATCAATTCAGTCTTCTACTTGCTCCGAAGAGGTCAACATGTAATGTTGAACGAAACGTCAGCATAGTTATTTTAATTTAGTTTGTGTTTTTTAAATATTCCCCCTTTCTAATTAAATATAGTGGTTTTAAATTAATTATCATATATATATATATATATATATATATATATATATATATATATATATATATATATATATATATATATATATATATATATATATATATATATATATATATATATATATATATATATATATATATATATATATATATAGGTCCTTACATGGTGCAGATAAATATGCATATTTTTTTCATATATTGTTTATTATATGATACTGACAATATATATATATATCAGTGGGAATAAACAGTATAAAAATATTTTAAATACAAGAAAACGGTAATTATTTAATAATATCGTACTTTTTTACGCATCGTACACTTGGCAGCGCCCGGGACTCAGCGACGTCTCGGGATATTTTCTGTAGTGCAAAAATCTTACCCGAAAACAAGAAAAATTTTATTATGGTAGGGTATATCCATATAGGTTACGTCGAAATTTACTGCATCGTCGATCCATATAGGTTAGATTGAGTTTTACTGCATCATCGATCCATATAGGTTAGGTTGAGGTTTGCGGTATTCTAAGTTCAGGTTATGATAAATTTTGTTATGTATACACAGAATCTATATGTGAAAAAAACAAAAACAAATACGGAACGTATTTTACCCACAAACATTATTTTTTAAATTTTCTCACGTAGTAGCACTGAAATCCCGTTTTCTTTCTCATGCAAAATGAACGTTTTTCCTTACTTTATTATTAAATTTTTAATATTTTCTTATTTCGTATCTTTCTCGTTCACATCTTAATTAATTGCTAGTATCATATACTAATATATGAAAAAAAAGTTAAAAAACACTTATTTATCTGCACCATGAAACTTATAAGGTCATATATATATATATATATATATATATATATATATATATATATATATATATATATATATATATATATATATATATATATATATATATATATATATATATATATATATATATATATATAATAACACCAAGAACAACAATAATAATAACAACAATAATAATAATAATAATAATAATAATAATAATAATAATAATAATAATAATAATAATAATAATAATAATAATAATAATAATAATAATAATAATAATAATAATAATAATAATAATAATAATAATAAACTTAGAATTGTAATACTAGTAAGATTATCAATAATAAAATTAAGGATTATCTGCCAATACACATAAAAATATACAGACTTACGCCAACATACTCACCTACACACCCACACACACATCAAACATACACAAACACCCATAAACACACAAACACCCACACCCACACAGCTACAAAGAAACTTTTTTCAACTTTAATAAAAATATTTAGAAACTCTCTTTATTTTCGTCGCATCAAATTTCAATGACGTTTTTACTATCAGGAGGGAATACACCGTTATCGCCGTTAACGCCGTTACACCGTTTACGTCAGTAACGTCAGGGACGTTTTCCTCTTCCGTGAAATCTTTATCAATTCGTCCTTGAGTGTTTCGTCATTTAAGCGAGATTTTCTTTTCCACAAATGCGAAACGCGAGATTCGAATACCAAATTTTTGACTTACAGGAGCGTTTAAATGCTACACACACACACACCTACACACCTACACCTACACACACACCTATACACACACACACGCACACCTACACACCTACACCTACACCTAAACACACACACACACACACACACACACATATATATATATAGAGTATATATATATATATATATATATATATATAGTATATATATATATATATTATTGTTGTTGTTATATATATATATATATATATATATGTATATATACTCTTGTGTTTATATTAATGTTTAACGAATTTCAAATTCACGGATGATGTGGAAGCTGATGTTTATATTATACATGTTTTGAATGGGAAAATCTGTAGATACACAACACTTTATATATATATATATATATATATATATATATATATATATATATATATATATATATATATATATATATATATATATATATATATATATATATATATATATGGGGAATGTCTGAGGCCCAATTGCATCAGGGTTGAGAGACCAAATCAAAATTCAAATTTATTAAGAGTCTATATTAACTGACTTACGTCGTTTGAAGGTATTTAAGACATTGAGCTGAAAATATGGAATGCGGAAATGAACTAGAAGAATTTCCCAGTAGAAATCTGATGTCAGAGTTGAAAAAGGAAGAATGAGATTGTCAAGATGGTCAAGTTTTGCTCCTCTTCTCAGGAAAGAGATGTGTGATTAGGGGGAGTCAGTCATAACAGTAATAGTACAAGAGTGATGCTATATATATATATATATATATATATATATATATATATATATATATATATATATATATATATATATATATATATATATATATATATATATATATATATATATATATATATGGTAATAAATATGGTTATGTGCGTGTGTAAATGAGTAAATATATATAGGTTAATGAATCGCATTTTTTAAATGAATATATAGGTACAATGTTGTTGCAACTCAAAATATTGATCCTTCATGTAACATTTTAGCCACAAACTATTATTACACACACGAGCTGTAATTATAAATAAAATACAAGTCTATAAATAACACAACTTTGAGCTTAAACAGTAATGCCAGAATTGATTTTCTTTGTGTGTCTCTCTTTTGAGTCAGTACGTGAAACACTAGTTGTCAGAACACTAGTGGCCAGAACACTAGTCGCTCAGTATCGCTAATTGTTCTACCAATCTATCAAAAACTAGCAACATTTCTAAATTATAAGGGAATGCAAATCACTATATTCCTATTTACTATGATATTAAATTTGTAATTAGTTTTTTTAATAATGTCACGATATATATAAATGATATTATAGATATGTCATATGACCCATATACAGCTCATTTGTTGCAAGATCGTTATAACTCAAATATGGCGTTTTTTTTTAATTACTACGGAGAGATTTAGTAATGATGTGTACTTTTAACAGAAAGAGAGAGACATATCCAAACTTTCAAATCTCCCCACGAGATAGGGTTAGTGTCATTATGGCTGCCCTATATTTTGTCAAACAATTTAAAACTTCAAA
>JABUQX010026009.1:35000-39617 GCA_015478945.1 Trachelipus rathkii
TCAGCGCAACAATGGCGGTGGGTTCAATCCCGGAAGAAGGCAGTTAATTCTTACCCTTCCTATTATATGTTCTTCCTTTAACATCTTATTAAATTGCGATTATTATGCAATATTTACATCTACAATTAAAGAACGAGGGATAGGACAGGCTGGACACCTGGGGATGTCGCCTTGAAGGGAGCTCGGTTGCTTTATAACTGTTCTTGAATCCAACTTTTTTGGGTTGGAGATAGCTTCAGTCGTAACAGCACCGGGTATATTGTCCTCAGTCGCAACATGGCCGGTGGTTCAATCCCGGAGAGGCAGTTAATTCTTCTTCCTATTATATTGTTCTTTCTTTAACATCTTATATATTTGCGATTATTATGCAATATTTAACTCTATATATATATCTATATATTTTAGATATGTGTAATGTATATAAAAGATATCTTGAAAATGTTTACACATCGAAAAAACATTAAGAAATAATAAAATTTATTTAAATATATAAACTGTATATGCTATTACTATATATATATATATAGTATATTTATATATATATATATTATAATATATATTTATATATATATATTATATATATATATATATGATATATTATATATATATATAATATATTATATTATATATATATATATATATATATAAAAGGGCTAGATTTAATAAAATATATGGGATATATTTTTTGATCCCATTTCACTTTTTTTTTTTTTTATCCTTCTTCCAAAGTCTAACGAGCCACCATTTGTTAACGTCTTGTTCTTAGTTAATTGATAGGACTTGAGGCGGCACTGCAATAACGCTTTGTTGCCCAAAAAAAGGAAAGGAAAGAAGAAGGAAAAAAAAGAAAATTTTTACGTGGAAATCACTATAAGAATAGCTGTCTTGATATAAGAATTTCAATTGCTTTCTTTAATGTAGTCAACAGGATACGTTTAACAACGAGCGTACGTACATGTTGTAACATTTCTATTTATATGTGTGTAACGTGTTGGCTTTTTTTTTTTGTTCACATGGTGACCGGTGAAAATTTTTTTTTTTTTTTTTTTTTTTTTTTTTTTTTTTTTTTTGGAATATCTACTTTATTTTCTAAAAATATATTTTGAAGTAAAAAAATATTTGAAAGAACGGAAATTAATTTAAAAAAGAATTAAAAAAATAATTAATAAATTGAGGATGCAACATAATACATCTCAACGCCATAATCAAATTTTGGCAGGGAAGTGAATGTATAAACATGAAGAAAAGAAATAAAATACTCTTGAATGCATTAAATGGTATAATAATATCTGATATATTAAGATAGTAAGTGACCGCCTGTCTACAGGGGGGGGGTGGAGATCTATCAACGCCCCTTTTCCCTGACCCAGGAGTAATCAGAACCACTTATAATTAATATTTCGTTGGCCTCGACTTGTTAGATAATATATATATATTAATAATATATATATATATATATATAATAAGTATATATATATAAATATATATATTATATTATATATATACGGTATATATATATACTATATATATATTATATATATATTATAATATATATATTATATATATATATCATATATATAATATATTATATTATATATATATATATACATATATATATATATATATATATATATATATATATATATTATATTATATATATATATAATAATATAATATATATAAATATAATATATATATATATTAATATATATTTATATATATATATATATATATATATATATTATATATATATATATAATATATATATATTATATAATAGATATTATATATCATATATATATATATATATATATATATTATATATATATTATATATATATATATATATATATATATATAATATTATATATATTATATATTAATATATATAATATAATATATAATATATATATTATATATATATAAATATATATTATTAATATTATATAATATCTATATAATTATATATATATATATATATATATATTATATATATATATTATATATATATATTATATTACATACAGCCGGAATTGTCTTTAATTAACTTTTTTCTTTGTTCATTTGTTCATTTTTCGGTTTCTAATATTGTAAGATTTTTGAGTTTGGGAAATAATTTGTAAAGAATGAGAATAATTTTTAAAACATTAATACCATAAATTTTATTATGTTTTTCATTATATATAATATATATTATATATATAGTATATATATATTATATATATATATATATAATATATATATTATTATATATATATATATAATATATATATGATTTATATTATATATATATATATAATATATATATATATATATATATATAATTATTATATTATTATTTATTATATAATATATTATATTATATAATATTATATACATACAATTTATTATATATTTATGATATATAGTAGAAAATTTATGTTTAAAAATTGTGCTAATTCAAGTACAAGTGAAATTGTAATTAATTTAATATTTCATTCTGTTTGTTTTATTATAATCTTAAATTTTGTACTTTCTATAATAATAATAATAAAATAATAATAATTAATAATAATATAATAAATAATATAATAATAATAATAATAAGAAAGATAAAAAAGATAAAAAAGATAAATATTATTATTAGTTGTTATTATTATTATTATTATTTATTATTATTATTTATTATTATTATTATTATAAATTATTATTATTATTATTTTATTTTATATTTTATTAATTATTATTAATTATTATATTATTATTATTATTAAATTATAATTATAATTAAATTATAATTATAATTATTATAATTATAATTATAATTTATTATTATTATTTTATTATTATTCTATATTATATTATTATTATTTATTATTATTATTATTATTATTATTATATATTATTTTATTATTTATTATTATTATATATTATTATTATATTATTATAATATATTTATATTATTATTATTATATTTATTATTATTAATATTATTATTATTATAATTATTTATTGAAATAAATAAAATAAAGTGATTTTGAACTTCATTGCCTGGTTCTTTTGTGATTAGATTGTCATTTACATTTCCATTTTACTTGCGTAATTTGCTTTGAGTTTGTTTTTTTAATTGCGATTTCCTTCTTTACACTTTAAAAATAGTTTTTATATTTTAATTTTGTCTTTCGTCACCACAGTTATTAAATACATATAATGACACCCAAAACACTCTTATAATACATTTCTGATATAAATTATATATATTATATATATATATAAACTAATATATAGTATATTCTAAATGCTACTAATATATATATTAATAACTATAATAACAATATATATTAATATAATATATATATATATATATTATCTATATATATAATATATTATATATATAGTATATTATTATATATATATAATATATATATCTGACACGAATGTTTTTCAATCATTCTCATTGTTTAACTTTTAAAATGTATTCTGCAAAAAAAAAAAAAAAAAAAAAAAAAAAAAAAAAAAAAAAAAAAAAAAAAAAAAAAAATCTACATTAAACTTGTCATTTATTTTGATTATATTCCCTTTAAACAGATGGTTTGGAAAATAATTTTTTTGGGCTTTATTTATACCAGCAATCATTTTAATAAAAACTAATATTACAAAGTTATCTTTCACTCAATTTTACCTATGAATATTATAAAATTCAATTTCCATTCAAAGATATGAAATCATTAAAATAAGGATTAATTAGGTTTGCACACCTTATAATAATAATAATAATAATATAATAATAATATAATAAATAATAATAATATATAATATAAATAATAATAATGAAATGATAATGATAAAATATAATATAATAATAATAAATAATATAATATATAATAATTAATAATAATATAATAATATGAGATAATGGTTTTTATAATAACATTCACATTATTTACAAAATGTAAATGTTCAATAATAATAAAATAAAAGGGATCGTTGTTATCTTTGTTAATGTATCTTATATGCTTTGCTTTATAAATAAATAACTTCATTATAATATTAACAGGCATATATATATATATATATTATATATATAATATATATATATAATATATATATATTAGTATATATATATCTATATATATATTATATATATATATATATATTATATTATTATATATATATTTATATATATATATTATATATTATATTATATAATATATATATAATATTATATAATATAATATATATATATTGTATGTATGTATGTTGTGTTTGTTGTATGTAGTATGTATATATATATATATATAATATCTATATATTTATATATATATATATATATATATATAATATATTTATATATATATTATATATATAAATATATATATATATATATATATTATATATATATATATATAATATATATATATATATATATATATATATATAGTATATTATATATATATATATATATATAATTAATATAAATTAGGATGAAAAAAGCAGAGTCTATGTAAGTGATTACATGAAATGTGTTCTTCTTCATATAATTATATAAAAGGAAAATTGCATGAAATAATTATCGGCGGACACCCCGGAAAGATATATGGAGATGGATGAGACCATACCGAAATAATTCCGAGTCTCC
>JABUQX010026010.1:0-41902 GCA_015478945.1 Trachelipus rathkii
GTTGGGCGTTACAATAGGTACATCCAGTAGACTGTAGAATTGAAGAACGGCGAAGTTTTCTTATATAGATATCACCCTAAGATATAATAGCACCTATTATGATAATATATACTAATAGGGAGTAGACAGCCTCACTCAAAGTGGATTAATAGTACCAAGTTCGGAGTACCCTACATAAAGTAACGGACTCTGAATAAAGCCATGATACCGATTTTTGACCTAGTATACCATCATCCAACCTATATATATATATTCAGATGGGAGAGAGTATCACGTAAGTCACACTGAACTTGTATTTACTTATCTTAATACATCGAATAATCATATTAGCTACCGAATTATAAGAAAGACAAGGAGAACTGGGAGACTCTCGAAAGAGCGAGCAGGATATTACGTAAGGAAGATGAGTATCACTACATTATAGATAATGAATGGACGAAAAGGGGAAACATAACTGGGTAAAGGAATATGAACCGGCCAAAGATGAACTGAAACTAAGCACATAGAGGACCAGAAATTAAGAGAAGATAAGCCAATAAGTAATACGAATTAAAGACCAAAATATAAATAAACTATCCAAATAATAAATACGGAATATTGAACACGTAAAACTACAGACAGTATATCAACAATATCCACCGACTTAATAATCCGAGGAATATACAAACGAAAACTAAATCTCGTAGACTATTTCGACAGCGAAGGAGTCATCCACAAGACACAAATATAACCAATAAAGAATCAGCCTGCAACTTCTACGCAGACATATAACAGTGTCTGTAGCCTACTTATATTCAGTCGCAATCAGCGCCACGTTCGTAGAAGGGCGAGATAATATTAATATATTAATATAATAATATATATTATTAATATAATAAATAATTTAAATCATAAATAATAATAATAATTATAATTTCCAATCTGAATAGCTTAGAAAAATTACAGGTATAGTAAATATAGATAGTCTATCTATTTTAATTTTGTCGGAGTTTATTACGCGTATACGTATTGATCCGCAGCTATTATTGTTTTTTCTGTACTAATTTGTAGTAGCTAAGCATATATGGTAAACATCCCGTATGCTTATGCTACAACATAGTACCTAGTTTAAACTGGGCTAAAGATTACACTAAAATATAATCAACTCAAAATCAGAAGATTTCAAATCAAATCTCTGTATTCATGAAATTTTTAGATCTAATGCGCTCGAATATGAATAGGAAAAGCCAATTTCTACCAATTGTACAGTTTTGATCTATCGTGCATAATACTGTCTAGTGTTCTACGTTTAGCCGTCGTTGACAACATCATGCTATTGACAAATTACCTAGGACCTGTCTCCTTTTTCCTAGAAGAAAGGATCATCGATTTTCACCTCAATCTCTTTTCTAAATCCCTTTCAAATGTGACAAATTAAATCTCAAACCATTTTCGATGCTGAGGAGGATGATGGCTATCAGGTCTATCTTCATGCAACGTACGTAAATGACAGTCATTCTGGAAAATCATATAAAAGATTGTAATGTAGGATAACACTGCTAGTATTCACTTTAGTAATATAGCCGAGTTATGTATAATTAATGTTTTAGAATCAAAGAACACATTGTTGAATCCTGCAATATATATTATATCAACTATCTAGTCTCATAATATTAGTCGCTTAAGTATATAAATTCATGTCCATGATTA
The DNA here is from genome assembly GCA_015478945.1 of Trachelipus rathkii. Lineage (NCBI taxonomy): Eukaryota > Metazoa > Arthropoda > Malacostraca > Isopoda > Trachelipodidae > Trachelipus > Trachelipus rathkii. The sequence continues at coordinate 1,690 of JABUQX010026010.1, forward strand.
TTGCTCTAACATCTAATACTCATATTATTATAAATAGATCATCGAGTGTCCTGTATCCTTAAAACTTTAAGATACTAAAAGAATGTAAACTACCGTATTATATCAAATGTATGCTAATCTTCATCGCATTTACTAATGTTTTATATTCTATAATTGATAATAATAATAATAATATATTATATAATGAATAATACTAATAATAAAATTATCTAATAATAAGATAATAATAAATAATATATATATATATAATAATATAATATATAATTAATATAAATAATTAATATAAATAATAAATAATAATATACGGTAATAATCAAATGATTTTATAAGAGAGAAAATTATATATATATTCAGCCAATAAAAAAAAAATCATAAGTAGATATTTTATAAAACTATTTATATAGGATATAATCAAGTGCGATTTGGGAACTCTTTAACAAAAAAGTGATAAGAATAAAATTGATACTAATAAATATATATGACAAAAAATCTATCATTAATATGGACAAGTAGTTATAGTTAAAAATATAAAACATGGAAACATTAGAAATATACTGATTCAAGAATAAGTATCAACTTCAAATAGATAAGTAGTATGCTCGTGTGGGTAGAAACATAATAGATTTCCATCTGTGCCTCAATGCGTTCTCATTCCCACTATATACAATTACCCCTACACAAGAGTTATATTAGATAGTACCTGGTACATATGTATCATCTAAATTTTACCATAGAGAGATTGAAAATATATCAGAACCTCATATAGTACATAACCATGCATACTAATCTATATTTATGATTTATCATATCAGTACGACTATACTAGACATTAATTTACTCACATACAGGTCTGGAAATATCTTTACCTTATTGGATAAGTTCGATTCATTATATTCCTAATTATTAAAAAGTTACTAAAACTATGGATTTTTATCAAATATTTTACTATATAAAAGAGTAAATCATATTAATTATACTTATAACTTTCTATTATTTATATTTTTAATAAATCTAAGTAAACATCGACAATTTGTTATGATAAAAGTTACAGAAAATTCACAAGACAGTTCAACGAACTTTCAGCTTTCGTTTTACGTTGCATATTAACACGACAGATTTTTAATTTCTATCGAACTGTTTAAAATCCTTAAATATATTTAATTAAGGACTATTTAGGAAAATCCAAATCCAACCTTAGAATGATTAATTTAAGCAAAGTCTTCTTAAGACCAATATTCAAGTCCATACATAGATGGAGGTGTATAGATCATAAGAGTTATGTGTAGTATCTGTGTAAAAGATGTGAAATGAGACAAGGAAATTAAAAGGAAAGTGTTTCCTTTTTTGAGTCTTGCTTTTTATTTTTGCATACTAATAAAGATTAGATCTATCGAAGAAGTTAATATGATTAATATTGTTGCTTGGAACTACTTAATGTACATCAGTTAATTGTAAATATTATAAATTTCATATCTGTAAATTCGAGCTATAGGCATTAATTTTTAATGCATAATTAATTTATGTTGTTTATCATGAAGTTCCTACTCAAAATATTTTGCAATTGCTTTACGTAAGTTATTATTAATTCAAAATGATTTAGGATTAAAGCATACACTTTGATAATGATAGATAGTAGATCTAGATATCTACAAGGTATATAGCGTAGTATGACAGAAGACTACATTAAGTGTCGCGCATATGGTACATGACTACAGTTATGAAGAGCATGCAAGATAAAGTAAATTCTAAGAAGTGTCGGTAGAAGAAGAGGTGTATATCCAAACGGATTAAAATCAGTTAAAAAGTCAAGCTGGTTGAATGCCTGCTATAAACCCCGAATGAGTTAGGTGGTCTACGCGGTCAAGACAGAATGAGAAGGTATGGTATAAATACTTGTACTGAGGAATTAAGAGGACATACGACAGTCATATCTACGCATAAACGGGAAAAAGGAAACATACATTACACAATATAGAAGAATACTGCGCAGATCGTAGACTGTGATCATTGCATTAAGCGAGACAGAGTTTGCATTCCCGGCAAGGTCAAGGATACGATTCGAAGATCGACGCAAGATGAATAGGCGACGTGTATACGACGGTGAGCTGATATACAGCAGAGATCGATGACTGGGCAGGAAGGAGAGAGAGATAGACGCTTGACTTCGCCAGCTACCAGATGAAAGACGGCGATATTCCAGAGATTCAACGAATTGAAGAGCAAATTACACACTCGCAGACATCAGCAAGACAGGAAGGACGATAACGGACTAGGAAGACGGCGACGACAGTGGATGCGAGAGGATGATTCAGCACACCCATTATTATTTTCATAAGCTGTATTATGATCTTTTTTCTCTGATCTCCTTGTTTCACTTGTAGTTTTTTATATTTTGTAACTGCTCTGCTTCATTTTATTTTTGATGGCTAAGGGTTTGTGTACGTTTTTTTTGGAGTTGGAGTGATGTGTTGTGTTGAAAGTCTGCTTTGTAGAGTGTAATTTTAGATTTTTACCCTTAGCAGGTTCATAATGATTTTGGTATTTTGTAAGATTTATGATGATTATTTATTTCTTTTTGATTTTTTTTAGATTTATTTTTCTTTTGTTTTTGTATATCTGGAATTTTTATTTTTCGGAGGTTTTTTTTAGTATCAGTTAGTGGCATGATAAATATATTGTTTTTGGTTTGGTATTGTTTTCATGTGTTCTTCTGGTGAGTTTTTATCTTTTGTGATTTTTCTTATGCTTTTGATTATGTTTCTGTGGATGTTTTTGATTTCTCTTTTTTTGTTTTATTTTGTTTGTGTTCTTGGAACTTGATGATTTTGTATGAGTGGGGTAGAATGATTTGATTTGACTGTTGCTAATTTGTTGTAGTTCCTTTTGCTACTTTAATTTTCATTATTTTTTTTTTTGTATATTAGGTCTATTTGTTATTTTATTTATTCTACATTACACATCATATTTATTTATTTTTGTTCTGGTGCATTTTTTAATTATATCCCTTATTTTTTTTGTTTTTTGTATGGTTGTCTTTGATATTTTGGTAAGGTTTATTAAGTAGTGTTTGTTTAGTTGTCTTCAGACGTGTGTTTTGTCTGTTTTGTTTTTTGTATTGTTGTATTCTTCTTATATTTTTCTTTTTTATGTTTATTAGTATTATTTATTATTTAATTTATACTACTATTTGTCGGTTATACATTTCTGGTTTTTCTGTTTGTGTTTGTTAGTAGTACATTTATTTTTTCTGGAAGTTTTTTATGTTTTGTTTTTGTTTAGTTTTTTCACTCCCAATTCTTGTTTTGCTTAAAACCAAATAAGTGAAAAAGTTGAAGAAAGAATGTTATCTGTCTGAAATTCTGCTGGAATTAGATAGAATTTAACTTCACTGGTGTAATACCATGACAAGAATGGAGGCGATAATGCGATTGAAGGAGTTACATGTGTAAAAGCGTTATGGCGGGGTCTATACCGTCCGAATCGGCAAGAGGAGCCGACGGGGATTTTGGGAGGAGAGAGTCCCCACCGGCCGGGTCTGTTCTTTCCGAGCAGTAAAATTATTACGCTAGAAAGTTTCGCCCTCTCTAGAATTAGGGCTATGCCATGGAGGTTCAACTTTTAATTAATGAAAAAATGTCAGATTACTATGCCCGATTTCTGGCAAATATTTCTGCAAATGGAGCTTAGAAAAAAAAACTAAGTTTTGCCTTAGATTGCTTAATTCTAATAAATTATTTTTGGTTGCATCCATTTCAAATAATCTACCCCTAACGCTTTATTATAATCTTCTCTGCTTTAATCATTTAGAGCACAAACTTTCAGTTGCTCTATTATATTTTAATTCCCTATATTTTCAATACCTCAAACTACTTCATTTATTGGTAACGGTGCCTTTCTCTCATTGATTTTATACAGCTTGCCCTTACTTCCTTCACAGACCAATTTATTTCTATATTGTATTATATTGTGTGTAATGTGGTATTAATTCCGACCATAACCAATCAAAATGTATTAAACAGGCCTGCTGATTTGGTCTGGTATACTTTCAAGGTATGTGGCCAACGTAGATCTATCTGAATCTAGGGGTTTAAGGAGTATATGCACGGGTGGGAGGGGGCAGTGGAACAGCTTTTGTGGCTGCTGTTAAGCAATCATCTTAAAAGTAACATCGATCGGACTCATTTGTTGTTTTTGATCTAATATATCAAACCCTCCCCTCCATACACATAATGCAGTTTTGAAAAAAGTTAAAATCCTCTACTGTGTAGTCTCATAGGAGGTCCTGATCAGCATAGGTAATATGCTACTTTATTGCAGTGAATTATTTATTATTACTTTAGTATTATTTTTGAGAACACTAAAAAAGTAACCCCCTAGAAGAATACGTTATAAAGAAAACTGGCTATGTCTTTCCTTTCTGTTTAACTAGTCTAGAACTTTATAAAGTTTTGTGGAAGGTTGATCTTATTCTATTAAATTTTTTTTTTATAATTTTAAATTAAATATAAGACCTTCTCCATGTACAGCTACATTTTATCTTAATGTTTCATTTATCGTAGCTCTTAACGAAAACCTAGAAAAAGGGCGACCGGGCCAAAGATCCCACATGATGGATGGATGATAAAATGAATATGGATGTGGATAAAAGATGAAATTTTAAAAAAATTCGGAGAAACCAAATCATTTCTTTTGGTTTTTTTTCTAGACTAAAAAAATGACTAGTCTAAGTTTGAATCTGGGAACTCTCGCCCTGCAACAAATATTTTTGAACCTTTGAAATGAATTAAAACTCCATCTCATCTTTGTGTATATAGGAAACCTATTTTTAAAAAATCTGTCGCCTATATACAATTATTATATATATAGTATATAGTAATTATTAATATATATTTTATATGAATATGAAAAATAATTGTATAAATATATAAAATATATTATTATATAGTATATAGTATAATATAATATATAAATATTAATAATATAAATTATAATAATATATATATAAATTATATAATATATATATATATATTTATTATATAATATATATATATTATCTATAAATAAAATATAAAAATATATAATTAATATATATAAATATTATAATATATATAAATTAATAATTTATAGTATATATATAATATTCATATATAATATTTAGTAAATAATTTATAATATTATATGTTGTAATATATATTATAAATATATAATATATATATATAATAAATAAATAATAAATATTAATATATAAATTAAAGTTTATCTATAATATGAAAAATATAATAATAATCTATATAATATATATAAATATAATTAATAAATATCATATAAATATAAAATAATAATATTGGGCTTTTTAGCAAATTCAAAACCCCCGGCCCTCCCATTCCTTTTCTTTTCTGAACAAGCCCCCCTTTTGCCATCAGAAACCAGCCTTTATATAATAAAAATATTAATATTATGATATTATATATAAATAATATTATATAATAATATAGATAAACCATCTTAAACTTATTCATCTTTATCTTCGTAATATGCAATATCATCTTTGTCTATATATATTATAATCATTATATATTTATATATACTAATATAATATATATATAATATATAATAATTATTTTATAAGTATATAATCTTCCCAATTTACATAACTTTTTCCACCTTCAGAAATGCTTTGGGGGGGAGTGGAGGTTGGGGCCCGCCAACCAATACAAATAAAAAAAGAAAAGTTTTAGACAGTTGGGAAAATATGGTTCAATCCCAATAGCAAAAAAAGGTCCCAAACCCCTAGGGGATTATAATAACATGATAAACTTTTAATGCATTAAGTAAAATGGATATTCTAGAATAATAGAATATTTTAATATTTTTAATGTAATATTTAAAATTTTATTATAGTAATAATTTATTAACTTATATCAGTATAATAGTATTGTTTACAGTCCCCCCTAGTAAAGGTTTTGTTTTTTTTTTACTGCCCTTGCCGAGCCCACGTAAGGGTATGGAGTGAATGAATAAAGCAGGGGGGGGGGGGGGATTTTTCTTCTCTTTTCCGCTTAACCGGCCAGTGGGTTCTTCTCTACCTTAGATCTGTTTTCTGGTTGTAGTTGCCCTGCCCCACCATTTAACCTGATCTGGGGGTTGGAAAAAAAATGATTGAATTGAATATATAGTTAATATAATATATATATATAATATATAATTATAATATATATATTATATAATCATATATATATGTTGGTATGTGTATATATATATAAATAAATAAGTATAAATATAATATAATATATTATTATATACCCACCCCTTCTCCTAAATCCCGAGAAATTTTGGGTGAAGGGTGGGGGGGGTAAGTATCCACCGGGAACAGAAAACAAGGGGAAAAAAAAGAAACCAAAAACAAAAAATTTTTGCCTGAGTCAAAAGAAAAGTCCCCCCCTCCCCATTTCTTAAAAACCAATTCTCCCCATCCTTATACCCCCAGTTGGGGGAGAAAATCGTCCCCGCAAGTCAGAAAAACCCGTACCTGGACAGGGCACCCCTTTCAAAAGAGCAACCCCCGCCGGACCCAGACCCCCCCTCTCCACTGTGGTTTCTCGTCCCCAAGTTGTGGGGGGGTCCAAATCCTCCCTTTTGGCAAAAGACCACGAACCTAAACCTCCTCCACAAAACCAACCGGCCCCCCATTCACATTCCCCCCTCGTTAATGCAACCCTTTTCCCTCGCCCCTCTGCCGGCCCAAAAAACCAACATGTTCCTGCCCTCCTTCAAAGCCATTTCCCTTAAAAGAGAAAATTCAATCCCCACTTTCTTCCCAATTTCCTCCCAGTCCCCCCAAATCCGGTTTTCCCAACACCCTCATCACAATATATTCCCTCACCCCTAACCAGCCCGACTTGCCCAAATCCATCCCTTTTCCATAATGAAACCAACCCATTCCTTCCAAAAATGTTACCTACGTTTAATTATTTCCTCCCTTTATTAACGCCCTGTCTTCACCACGCCCCCAACTCTAATTTCCGTTTCATTAGTCCTCAAATTTTAAACAGAATTTTTTCCCCCACACCTAATCGGCTTGAACCCCCTAAAAGAGTATTTTGTTCAAATGTGTAATCACTCTTACCTATTGATAGTTTTTCCATCACTAATATCATCTTGAACTACAGGACAATCATTACCCTCATGGCATAAAGTTCCTAAAGACGCCTATGCTTTAGTCCTTTCTACCCATTCCTCCAAGTTGCCATTGTTTAAATTGGCACGCAGCCACCTTTCGCAATCCATTCACAGAATTTGCTAGCACAAATTTTTCTAACATTCATTACCGTTCCTCTTTCATTCCGAATCATACTAATCCGCAATATATTTTAAACTGTCAGCTATCTTAGTTTCCATTAACTTTATGCATACGGGCCATCTAACGTGAGCTACCATAGCGGACCTCCCCTCACTGCATGCCTCAGCTACCATAATGCTTATTCGTATCTAATTACTATATATTATAATTAAGTATATTTTTTAGTATATTTTATATATTATAATGGTATATATATAGTGGATTTCATGTCTGTGTTTGTAGGTAGTATATGTGTATTTGTTATTATTTTATATTTTTATATATATATATATTATTGATTGATATATATACACTATAATAAGAGTTTTATATAATACTGATATATATATTATAATATATATAATGCATTAATTAATATATTAGACCTTATTATAATATATATGATAATATATAATATTAATATTGTATAATGAATGTACAAGCCGTGAAGAAACAATTCAAACCTTAACTATACATTACTTGTGATTGATTAGTAAAATAATACTGGGCTTGAAATCGAATAATGAATCAAAAAGTAGTACATGTATGAATAATAACAAGAAATATGACTTGTGCACCAAATGTTTCGCTTCATACTAAACAATAATAAACTTATATAGCATTAAACCGTACCAATTTCTTTTCTCAATCTATTGGCAAAGTTCATATTCTAAACATATACTGAGTAATATATATTATATATATATATATATATATATATATTATATGTACGTATAATAATATATATACTAATATATAATAATATAATATAATATTATATATATATATATTATCCTCTAACTTAAATAATAAATATATTATTTAATATCGAATGTATATATATACCGTAATATATATAAATATATATATCATATATATATATATATTCCATATATAATATATCATATTATCATATATTATATATATATATATATATTATATATAATATATATATATATATATATATATAAATGGATGTTGGTCAATTTTATAATTATTTTTAAATGAAAAAATGATCAGTTAAAAAAGATTAGAACATCAATGTAATACTATGGTTATAAAACTTCTCAAATTTCAACTATATCTTTACAAAGCTTAACAAACCTAACACTTTTTATCCCTAAATCCTTTGCCAAATATTGCATTTCCAGGGTCAGCCAAGGGATCGATATCTTGGAAAACCTTATACCAATCTAATTTATTTTTATTCTGTTTTGAAATGGAGGAACCACTCTCGTTTGTCTCTTTGAGGTTTTTATTCAAAGGTAAATTAGCATTTGTATGCTTCTGCTGGGATGGCAATGGGCTTTGCCACAGAAACTGAGATTCAAAGGCCTTGGATGGATGATTGTTGGAGTTTTCTAAAGAAGGTTGTGAATTAAAATCGCTCAACCCAAAGTCAAGCAACTGAGAAGGCAAAAACAGTTGTGATGAAGATGGATTGCTTTGCGAAAGACCATTTGAGCTAAACTTTTCGCAAGCTTTATCATTAGATAATGAAGCATTTTGATTGTAAAGTGCTTCAGTTCCAAATATTGGTAAAACTTGTTTTGGAGGTTCTTTGTTTTCATGTTGAGGACTTTCAAAAAGTTCTTTTAGGATTTCTGCAGTACTCAAATTTCCTTCAGTTGGAATTTCCTCAGACATTAAATCAACATTTGCGAAAGATGATAAAGTTTCAGCAACGTTTTCGTCTGATAACTTTTTATTTGTAGCGTCATTATTTTCAAAACTCAATAGCTGATTGCTGTCTTCATCATTAAATAAATTAACTAAACTATCAGAATTCTTGCCTAGTCTTTCTTCTTTCTTGTACTTACTAGCCCTGTTTTTGGCAGGGTTTAAGGATTTGTTTACATTATCCTTTTCATCTTCATCATGGTATTCTGCATCAAAGAATGTCTTGTCATCATCATTTAACTCTAATTCTTGTACTTTTTCATCCTCCTCCTCATTTTCAACTGGAGCCAAGGGTTCAGCCAATTCTTTAATAACATGAAATTTATATGGATGATATCCTTTGAAATTGGATGCCACATTATTTAATGTCTTAGCAGTTTTATCTGAAAAAGTTATTAAATTATTTTGATAAAGAATCAATGCATGTGAAAACATGTTACACCGAGAAGCAGCAAGCAATTCAATCTTTTGCAAACTCTTAATTTTCATTTGATCAAATCTAGACTTTTTTTGCTTTACTATGGTCTGAACTTCTCTAAATTTTTCAAGCTGTTGATAATGATCAGGATTAAAGTCCTGAGAAATATTTTTCATCCACATGAGAGCACCACGATATTCTGTTCTAATTTTTTCCATTTCTTCCACAGTATGGCAAGTGTCTTCAACTGCCCTTGTCTGAAAAGTATCAACTTCCTGGAAGAGACGAACAAGGGGATTCCTCAGAGCAACTCTTTGTTGCGCTGTATAACTCAAACTCTTACCTACAGCTAGCATCATTTTCCCGGCTCGTGTCTGATCTTGCTTACCATATTCTTTCAAAAGACGGCCAAGTGTGTTTTCTTCTTGTGCCAAAACACATATTTTGTTTTGATAATCCGCTAATAACATCTAAATAGATATTAAAAATTTACATAATTAATAGGAACTGATAAACTAAAAAAAATCTATTTATTAAACCATATAATTTGAATGCATTTATTTATTTATCTATATGATAAATAAAAAACTGAGGAAAATTTTTTATCATTTAGTTATTCTATGCAAAATACTATTAATTTTTAATCAAAATTATTAAATTAGATAAAAAGATCAATTACACAAGTATAAATCTATTTTCTGATTTCCAAATGTAAAAGTATGGAACTGAAGTTATTATTCCATTATTAACATAAATGAAGCAAATTTATAAAGAAAAAAATATATATACCTGCAATTCTTTTGTACTTGACTCAATTGCCTTAAAGAGATCTATTTTGGCATCTAGTTCTGCATCTGAGGCAACAATGTACTCATCCTCTCTCTTACCAAGCTTACGTATAACTGCACTTTTTGTAAACCAAAACTGCTTTTGTACTTTCCCAAAAGCTGATGTATTACTATTCCTTTCTACCCATCTGTCAAAGTTATTTCCTGAATAGCCATGGTAGTTAGTCATAATTTGTTAATTATGCTAAAATAAGAATCTGGAAATAATGAGAAAAAAATTAGCAAACCAGTGAGGGTGAGCATTCAGCTGTGGGACAAACTAACAGACATACAGTATAAATATACTTCACTTTTAAATATTTTCATAAACATGAAACCATTCCATTACAGATTAATATGATCAATAAAATAATTTAATAAATATACACTTTATTATACAGTATATATATAGGCTATTTATCATTATTATGATATGATGATTTTGCACCTGTGGCTGCAAATATAAAAAAGATGTAATAGTTCGAGTTTAACAGATTCTAAAAAAAAATTGACATTTAAAAAACCAGTCAATGTTTTGATATTCCTATGAAGCAACTCTGCCACATGTTGTTAATAAAAAATTGCCAAAATTACTATATTTTTAATAAGTAACATTGTAAGGGAGGTCATTAATACCTCAGACTAATCTAGCTCTTAGCTATTTTCTCCCCATTTAATTAATCTATTCCTGCTCTCAGATTAATATTTTACAGATTATTATAATTGAGAAAATTTTCTAAAACACAGTTGCTACTGTTATATTGTTAGATTTATTGATATAAATCTAAACAGGGCCAACACCCTATGCATCCAAAAATTCCATTCATTCTGAAGAAGATTATAGGAAAATATCTTTAAGTAGGTGATGAAAGTGTAAAGTAATTATTGTTCTTGTATTTGACTAAACTGAAAATAACATTATTAAACCTTATATGTAGATTCAATGATCAATACATGTTATCTAATTGGAAATTCCCATTTATAAAGATATATGAACATCATAGAAATTTGTGTCAGAGTTCGTTACAAAAATTCTTTCAGTATAGAAACCAACCATTCTCTGAAGTTAAATCCTAAAAGGGTATGTGAAATGTTATGCACTCTTTCTGAAAACTAGTAAATAATACATGGTATATTATATACATGGAATATAATATATTATTATAAATACAGTATATTATAATTTACAACTACTATAATAAAGCATAAGTGTAATAACCATATTTTGATTCTGGTTTTTGTTTCTGCAATGGGTTTTCATTTTGAATTTCGTGCTCAGGAAAAGAGAAAGTCTCAGAAGTCTAACCTTCAATCATTCAATCACCATCGAATCTAGAGGGCTAGTTTTTAGTAAACACAATAGAGGCATTGCTACTGCCAGAAAATAACAAAGAAGATGAGGAAGAAGGGAATCTTCAACAGCGAGCATACAAGTATTGCATTTTATTATATTGCACTTTTCACACTACATTACACAGAATCAGTATATACTGTATATATATGCTCAAAATAACTAAGTTTAATATTTATAAATATCAGTACTTAATATAAAGGGCAAAATAAAGTGGAAAAACTCTGATATGATTCAGTTAAACACAGCTTTCCATTCTGTGATCGATTGTTGATCATATGTAAATAAAAATCTATAATTTCTCTTTTTCTTATTATCCCCTCCTTGTGACTTTTATTTTGTATTACTATTCTATTTCTATACATGCTTTTCTTGTGGAGCTTAACTCTATTTTCTGCCTGAGCTTCATTTCCATTCACTGTTTAGACTTCAACATCACCTTGAGTCCTGCACAACTACACTGACTACCGCTTTGCAAAAGTCAAATGCATCTTATTCAGGTAACCATTATAGATACTGTTTTTGCTTTAGATTAAGTAGTTAGGAAAGAGGGAAAATTACAGAAACTTTGCTTATTATATTGACAAAGTTCAGGTAGCCAAAACCCCCATTATAGAATAACCCCTGGGTACACAGTGACGAAACCACACTTATACATTCTCCCTTACAACGTTATTCGTGGTTTTCATATATATATTATTTATTTTTACATTTGAAAATTCAGTAAGGTTATGATAAATTTTGTTAAGTAGACACAGATTTAATGTGTGTAATTAACAAAACTTATTATAACCTAAAATTTATGGGTCCTAAACAGAATTTATACATAATTTTTTTTTGGTAATATTGATTAAATCTTATACTACTGAAGAGAAGGGTCTGAGAGATGTGCAACAGAAACCACCTCCCGGAACTCAGGATTCAGTGATATATATATATACCTATATAAATAAAAAAGATCATGAAAAAAAATTGATATTCATCAGAAATAGCCTGTAATTCGCAACCAATTCCACAAAGAGATCTTAATTATCCTTTAAACTGTGGCTAATCTACAAATTGTAAAAACTTAAAGAATACAAGTATTTAAGCCTGACTATCTAACTCGGTTAAGACTATAATATGATAACCTAACTCTTATTTCGTAATTCTTAGTTCGAATTAAATTTTTCTTTTCCCTAATATATTAATATAATATATTATATATACACACATCTGGAGATAAATTTGAATAGGACTGAGGGTGTTTTCAAACAAAACTTTGTTAATGATAGATTTGAAAACTTTGGAATGGACTCTGGTTCAGGTCTTCATCACAGGATGAATGTGTTCATGCTTTCAGCAAGAATGAATAGTTGAAGTTGATAATGATATACGCAAAGCAATACTTTACTAAGACAGAATGTGAACATGAAAGCACAAGTTTTTAGAACCAGAGTAGTCACATTGTTAGGATCACACGCCACCGCCTTGGTGTTAACCTCAGAGAGGTCGGAAATCGAATATTAAGTAAGTTGGAGGAGGTGCAGAAAGAAAGATTCCACATGAATCACCTAAAGTGAAATAAGTGTAAAGGTTTGATCGAAGTGTTTATTTTTAACAGAAGGTTACGACACATCAGTGGTGCCATCAGAAGAAAAAAAAAGAGGAGCAAAAGATTAATTAATAAATAAATTAGGAGTTGATATAGTTTACAAAATATCAAAAAGAAAATGTGGCAAAGTAGTCAGAAAGATTTTTCTCCTTTACGGAGAAAGAACTTCGTGTTACGGAGCATAAATCTAGAATAATTCCGAGATGAAATAAAAGAAATAAGAGTTTCTTCGGTTTATAAACATCGATAATTCCTGAAATCAGATTCCATGCGAAGAATAACATAGTTATATTACTGTTATGAATTTTAGTTAAAGAGAATGGATTGTTCTTCCTTATGCCCGAGAAAACAATTTTGTGCGTACTGATACACACACACACCTACACACACAAAAACACACACACACACACCTACACACACAAAAACACACACACACAACACTACGAATAACCCTTCCCGCAGAAAAACAATCAGTTATCTTATTCCATGGAAAATCAAAGAAGTACTACCGCAACTGACCATTTAAATTCAAAATAATTGGAATTAAATCCTGATTTAATCCCAAAATGAGTTTAATGCTTAATGGCATTATTTCTTATTTGCTTGGACTTTTTAGCCCAGGTATATATATAGAATACATTTTGATATAATATTATATATATATTTAATAATTATTATAGAACAACTAGATATATAATATAGTATAACATATTAATATATGTACTGCTTTAATTTATTATAATTTGATTTATTTTTATTACTATTTTCATACTCTTATCATTTTTATACTATATTTTATTATTATTTTTTTTTCTTTATACTTATTATTCATTTTTATATATTTTTTCTGTTTATATTTTTAGTATTTTTTGTTTATATATGATAATGTTTTGATATATATATATACTTTATTTTATATATATCGATATAGTAGTTATACATAGTTACTTATGTTAACAATACCATATATTATATTCATACTAGATAGCTATAGTCTATAATATATATTTTATGTATATAATACATATACTATATAGGCATAAGAAATGTGCTTACAATAGCTATATATATATACCGTATATTAGTATATATAATATTATATATCAATATAGTGAATATATTATAGAATATATATATATATAGTATGGTATATTCATAGATAGTTATGTTATATATATACTATAGTATATATAGTATATATATAGTATATAGTATATATAGTATATATACGTGAGTCTTTCCATAGTAATATATATATATATAATATTATATTATATATATATGATATATAAGGTAATATAATATGGTATATAATATAACTATGATAATATTGTAACTAATATTATATACTATATGTATATATAGTCTATATATACGTATATAGTATATATATTACTATATATATATATAGTATATAATATAATTATAATAATAGTATAATATATATATATATATATAATATTACTATCTATATATATATAGACTAATATACTATATATCCTATATAGTATATACTTATATAGATAATATAGTATTATATATAAAAATATATAGTATATATTATAGATGATAATATATATATATATAGTAGTAATAGTATAATTTCCAATAGTATAGGTATAATTTACTATAGCTCTATAGTGTGTATAAATAGTATATTATATATGTATATATATTATATATATATACTTATATTATATAATTATATATATATACTATATATATATATATAATTTCATAATATTATATTGCCATTATTATCATTATTATTATTATCATCCTAATCTCGATCCCCAGATTGGGGGTGAGGTGCGACATACACAGACAGAAAAGTAATAAGTAAGAACATAACGCCAAGTCGAAATGCAGCGAGCCTATTGCTCCCCCTTAGTATATCATACTTGTAGTATACTAACTAGCTATATATAACTAATAACTATATAACGTATATACGTTTAACTACACTCAAAAAGATTATTATATATATACAGTATACTTATTTATAATTATAACTATATATATACATACTCAAAACAAAAAAGTGCATATTATATATCCACTCAGTAGAAATAGTTACGCTCTCAATCAAAAAATCCAACCTTGAGCTTCACGGGACTGCGACGGACCTCTCACTGTGGTATCTCGTCAATGTAGGGTTCATCCCCTGGCAAAGCCCACAACCATATTACCCCCTCACTAAACTCCGCCATTCACTCCTGTTAGCACCTTTCTTCTAGCCCTGCCAAACTCACATTCTTCTTCTTCAGGCATTCCTTTATGACTCATCTACTTTTTCTTAGGCTCTCCCAGCAGCAGTCGATCCAAGCACATGAAAACCACTTATATAATCCGCTTTAACCAACCGACTAATCACCATCCTTTTCCATACGACCAAAATCATTCTTCAATGTACTATCGGTTTTTCTCTTCATTTACTCATTTCTTTTCACACCACACACTCTTCAATTACGTTCATTTCGATCATTTTATTCAATTTTCTTCTCACACCTAACACATTCCTAAGATTGTCCAATCTGAACACTTTTTATCTTAGATCTATACCTCTTTTATTCCAGACCATAGTTTCAATACTATTACTATACTTAACCATGTGGAACAGCAATACCTTATGTCAAACCTAGCGCAGCCCAAAGACTTTTAATATCCTTATCACTACACCAAAAGTATCTTTAATTAGCCCACCATACACCTTATCCTACCAGACTACAAATTCTTATCTACAATTTCTTGACATCATGTCTTACCCTCGTCATTGAAGACTATATATCCTTTAAATTCAGGATACTTTTCCATTTTGCTTCACCATATTCTATGCTACTTGTCACCGTTCTGTTCAAACACATGACCTAATTTTATAACGCTTACGTATTATCTAGCATTTACTTCAAAATACCTCCTTTTACACTCCACCCTCGCCCAAAAACCATCGACCAATCTTTCTCATACTCTTCTTTCAAGTATTTATTGTCACAACAAACCAAATCATCCGCATTTAATAAGTAGGACACCCTCCACTCTTTCACATTCTCCATCATTCTAGCCCTCCTCTGCCAACTCCAACTATACTTATCTATTTCATAACCCCATACATATTTTTAATAAAATAAAAGAGACATACCACATCCTGCCTCACTCCCGCATTTAAAATTAAACCAATCACTTTTAGTACTCCATTTATTCTATATACACTCTGCACATCCGTCATACAATACTTTATTGATCCATTTAGAAAGCCTACGCACCAACCCACTATATCACTAAAACATACCACAGATTTAACCTATTAATCCTGTCATACGCCGAGCCAAATATAAATTATAAACCTAAAGTACAATAGTCTCCATTGCTCTCAGTTCTATTTTCTCTCAAAAGTGGTATTGATTAATATCATTTAGAACTTCGCAACTACCATACATAAAACTTCTCCAAACACTACAAGTGTCATTCACAATCCATTTTGAGTTTCACAGATGTGTCAGGCTTCAATCTTGCTTCACATTCAACTATGGCTTTGCCTATACTTTTGCTTTTATTAAATTGGTTTCACTTAAACGTCTCACTTCTTATTCTTTCCCACTTATTCCATTCCTCTTATCCACTTACTCATCTCCAATCCCACTAAATATACTTAATTTTGATACATAAAACATACATTGAGGCATCGGATAACCCTATCCCCGAATCCCCTCTTACCACAATACCGTGTGCACACACATCACCCTTTATCACCAAAACTAAAATCATAAAGTTAACGTGCAGATTTCGAGTGGACAGCTCTGAACTTTTACATCCAACTCTGAGTGAATTAATTCAGTGACGAGTTGTAAACGCGTGGTGATTTTGTGAGAATGCAGGACACTATTAGAATAGCCACAACTTAGTGCCCAGCATTTCACAAAAACACTATTACTTGACCAGTATCATCTCGAGATATTGTGCTGCTACCGGGTCACCCAGATATAATACCGTGTGCTCATATCTCCTGGTCGGAGTGCGATATCCTCTAGTCCAAGCAAATCGTGGAGTAACCTCATCATACGTAAACCCACATATTTCTTAATATATAAACTCTATGTCTGAAATGGAGCCCAGAACGTTAAGCAATCATCGCACGTCGTCCTCGTATAGTACTCTCGTATCAGTATTGTTTGCTATTCTGTATGACACAAACACACGCATATCCTGCGTATCTGGGGCAAATACTGAAAAGTACTACCATTTTTATAATCCACAAACAATATTCACTTTGAAGCAATCGGGTGTACATTTCATCCTATAACTCCCTCTCCAAAATTATTACTTCATCTCACTATCTCAATCCTCTCAATTTTATCCTTTATCATCCCATCCGTAACTACGCGACCACCCTACTTAGTTCTACCAACCAATTCCTCACAAATCATCATTGTATACCCGATGCATCTTATATTACTGTATGATTCTCAACTCACTACCGTATCAATAACTATCATCCTAAATACTTATCACTCCTTTCATCCCAAAGTACATTCTGACTCATTGCGTGTCTTGCCCTCCTTCACAGTGTGTCGCTGACAGCCATGGTACCAAAACGGTATCAGTACTAATGGCGCCGAAAAATACAGGGCGTTGACGGCGAGTCACGACCATGTCCCGAGGGCGGGCAAGTAGCTGACGTGGGCAAGATAAGAGATAAGTGTGTATGTGAGGGGCAGCCGAGGCCAAGAACTACCACTGGTCTCCCTCGAGGTTGCGCTCGGCGACGTGACGGCGCAGATACAAGCACTAGGAGCACTACTCGAAGAAGTCAAACAAGCCAGAGGAGGGTTGGAGTACAGGGCCATGTCCGAAGACATGAATGTAGCAAGAGAGTGTTAACCCGGGAAAGGTGAGACAGGCACCAGTTATGGGGAACGGGCCAACATATAAGAGGGCGGTTGTCATCTCATGTGGACCCATTAAGGCACGGGAATATGTGAGCTCAATGGAACTCGGTGCACCAGTGATCCCAGAAAAATGCTACACAACGCCATAGGAAAGGGCTGTTCATCCGCAACTAGCCGGCGGATCCTCACTATGGTTAAATCGATACAACCTCGATAATAGGAGTTCATCCTCGCCCGGTGAGCCAGGCCAGAGGTCCCTGCGTCGTGCCATGCTGGCGTGTCGTGCTACCGTCCCTCCCCCGCATGCCCACGTACCGTATTACTCCGCTCACACCACAACCCTCAGCCGTAATTGTCTACTGAGATAGATAGCCTATCATGCTACCTATTATTCTCGCCTCTCTGAGATGAATAGACTGATAATAAGACACAAACATACTAACATTGTCTTCTCTATGACAGACGAATTCCCCATATTACTGAGCTCAAGATCCTTAACTGTATTGTAATTTACTATCGAGTCTCCCAGTGACCACTAAGTCGTGAGTTCACCCTAACGACTACTCACCTTAACTGAGTTATGACTAATGAGTATCCGTGTCTGTATAGTACCAAGTATACTGGAACTATCATTCATCCTTATTCACAGATACATAGTTAACCAGTAGTAACTACTATCTCAAACATACTATTTAATTATATTTATCTTCTCCGTGTTATACCCCCTTTATCTTCACGAGACTACTAAGCCAACTCTTATCTTAAATACGTTACATTCCTTACTAGAATATGATTTTATTATACTAATTATATTTCTTTTACTTACATCATAGAAATAGACCTGCATTAAGAATGTTCCTACCGAAGAGTCATAAGATAGAGTTGATCTCAAGATTTACTGTAATATTAGACGTAACGTAATTATAGTGAGATAACTTTATTAGTATTATGTATGATCTTATAATTACTTATATCTTTATAGAATATAGTCCGAGTGTATAACCATTAAGTTATACTTCGAGTGAGGTATATATATGAGATATATATGATGAGGTCATAATTACAATACAATAACCCTGACTATATGTGTAGCGAATATATTAATAGACGATAGACCTATAGAAGTGATTACCACCTAAGATACACTACCGATTAAGACTTAGTGACGCATATATGATATAAAGGAGTGAGTGAGAAGTGGGTGAGCCCCAATCAGCACACCCAAGTGGCGAAAAGATATGTTTGAAATAGTGTGCGGAGTGAGCGGGAAGGAGCGAAAGGAGGAGCGCGTTACAGTGGACATTGGGGCAACGATGCAGACGAAACGTTAGGTCTGCTCACGTACCAATGCATACACCGGTGGCGAACACTGGGTAAGGACTAAATCCTCGTGGAGGCCCGTCCCTATAAGACTAGTTCCATACGTTTTATCTACATGACCTAATGAAGTCAAGTATTATACCCTATAAATATATTGAAAATTACTTATCCATAGACACTTAGTTTCACAGTAGTAAGACTGTAAAATCATTTAACCAAATAGTAATATCTAAACAGTAAACGTTCCTTAACAAGACTGGTAAAAAGATGACTGGTGAGCGACTTACTCACTAGAATAATAACCAATAGTGAAATGTAGAACCTTACTGCCCATTAGGCGTGAGTCTAAACATTTAAGTAACATGCGCAAGAAGAAACTCGGGCACACTGCACGGTGTACTGTACAACACCATAGCCAAAATCTCTCTAAGTAACCAAGATTCAGTGGCTCGTCAAACTCTCTTCACCAGTATTGACTGTGCCACAAAAGAAGGAAGACCCAGGAAATCTCCGGACAGGAGAGTATAATACGGTAGGAGGCGACCCCTCCACTCGATCTCCAGGTTCTCCATCATTCTAGCCCACCATTTCGCGGGTGCCCACCCTTCACCTCTAATTCTTCTCATAACCCCATCCATATAGCAGTAATTGAGGATAACCAAGGAGGTACCTAACACAAAGCCCGTGCTCACTCCGCCTAATTAATACTAAAGTCCAATCACTTTTGACCACGCATTTATTCTTTACACACGCCTCACTATTATTGGCATACATACTTTTGATTCCATTCAGAAGCTCCACCAACACCACTATATCACTAACACGCCGCCATGGATGAGCTCCCTATTAAACCCTATCATATCGCTGTTTGCATAATCCAGTAAACCTAAATACAATTGTATTCTTGCTCCTCATAGTTTCTCGATCATTGTTTCAACGTAAAGATTGAATGTCCACACACCCTCTACCACTCCTAAACGCACCCTTTGTTCCTTCAACAATCCACTCAGCTTGCTCAGTCATCGAACGCACTCTTGCGATCAAGAATCCAGCACTATATCTTCTCATACAACACTCGCAATAGGAACTTAATTCCCCTATAATTTCTAGGCAGATTCCCCTTATCTCCTTACCCTTATATAAGGGGTACTATTACTGCTCATCCAATCCCTTGGACTATACCCTATGTATTGATTATTGGTTATGTATTATTATAGTATTATTATAGGATTATTATTTAAATATACCCTATTATTATTATTATTATTAGTATTAGTATTAGTATTATTATTATTATTATTATTATTATTATTATTATTAAGAAAAATATGATAAATAAACGTTAGTTCTTTACTGTAGCTAAGGATTTTTTAAATTTAAATAGTATTGATAAAGGTTTTCATTAATATACAAATTTTTATGATAACTGATATATTTTTTTATTGATATCAAATTTTTTTTATTGATATAATCAATAATGGTACCTGACCTCATTCCTAATTGTAACACCTATGTTTCAGTTCCTGGTATGGCTCTTGTTCCTATACAGATTACTATTCCATCCCAACAAGCTGGAGGAGTTGGTAAAACTATAACTATTCATGCTCCATCACAAGCTCTTGCGTCAGGAATTGCAGGACCACAGTTACAAAACATTCTTAGTGCACCTGCAGCAGCACAGACATTTGCATTAGAGGTATGCGTTTTAAATCTTGGATATTTCTTTTCAGATTTTTGTAAAGGCATACACATTAGTAACAGTAACCAGGGATTTTTTTGAGTTTCAATCATTTTAAGAGCCCTTCACTTCTTGCACAAGATGTTTTAAAATTTTTATGGACCAGATATTAATCTTCAATATCCGAAGTTGTGGATAGTGGATAGTTTTAGATATCAAAAGTCTAACCATAGATAACAGAATAAAAGAATATATTATTTATTAATTAATTAATCATGGTTATTATCAGATGTTTTTAGCAGTACTTATCAGATGTTTTTAGCATTACCTGTTTTTTTAGTATCGCTATTGCTGCTACATTTCCAAAAGAGTAGAGGAAGTGCTAGCGCCCCTGCTATTTTATGCTGTTCTCAGCGATAGCACTACTTTTTAAATTAAGAAATAAAAAACTTATTCTTTATAATTTTAAGAAAGTGTACACAACAGAATTTTAAAAAATGTTAAATTATTTTCTTGTTTCTATTCTATGCATACCTCCGCATTGCACTTACTACATAACTACATGTCATGGGATCCGCCTCCCATCTGCATTTTGCCATCGCCATACCCCGCAATCTGTTCACCATTTTTCATTAATTGTCCTCGTAACTGGACCTCATTCCGCTATCAGTCCATATTCCATACCTCTACTGGTCCAATAACAACCTTCTAAAAGGCTTATCTCATATCTTGTTTGATCATCCCACTTTAATAGTAACTTTTCTCTACCGTTCAAGAACTGACTATTTTTCACTAATATGTTAATTTGTAATGTTAATATAAGGAAATATATATATAATTATAACTATATATATATAGTATATATTATATATATATAGTATATTATAATATACATATAGTTATATATATATTATATATATATATAATATATATTATATATATATATAGAATATATATATATATATATATATATATTATAATATATTATAATTATATATATATAATATATATAGTGTATATATATTATATAATATATATATATAGGTTATATATATATATATATATATATGTTATATATATATATATATATATATATATAGTATATATACCTATATATGATATATATATATATATATACTATATATATTATTATTATATATATATATATATATATATATAATAAAATGTAAGGACATCTTTTTGTTTATTTTTTGATTGAATATTCATTTCGCCATCTATGTTTTCTTTTGTGACATTTAAAATAAGTATGAGCCAGGACCCGAACTCATGGAGTCGAATAATCAACCCTGTGTGACCTCTTCGCTTGTGGGCTATTGGTAGGGTCCTGTAATAAACTCAATATATATATATATATCAGAGGTGGGCACTTCCGCTCTTTAGTCCGCTTGTCCCTAGTCCGCTCCGAGCGGGCTACCAGAAAAAAGGTGCGGACTAGCGGAGGTGCGGAGTCGTCAGGAAATGTAAGCGGACTTGCACGTCGGATCAAAAAAAGTTTCCGTCTTTTGTTCCGCACCTTTTAAAAAAATTAAAATAAAGTTTACATATTAAGAATTCTTATTGGTTACAATAAAGAAATATATAATTTTTATCTTATTAATTTATAACTAATTATACTTTAGTCTAAGACTTAATTGTTTTTTAATAATTAAACTTCCAAAATAATCTCAACCTCCTTAAAGGTACCATATAATAAATAAACTTTAAATTGATTTTATAGACTGAATGGCTATTAACCTCATCTATAACTTTAATTAATTATATTATTACTGTAATAACTAGGCAATATCTAAATCAATTCTGTGTAAAACCCATATTATATATAATATATATATATATATATATATATATATATATATATATATATATATATATCTATATATATATATATATATAATATATAATATATATATATTATATATTTGGGTTTTCACAGAAATGATTAACATATATATATATATTATATATATATTAATATATATATATATATATATATATATATATATATATATAGTTATATATTATATATATTTATATATATATAGCGGTATAATATAGTATATGATATAATATAATTATATAGTATATATATATATAGTATAATATATATACTATATATATTATATATATATATATATATATATAAATATT
The DNA here is from genome assembly GCA_015478945.1 of Trachelipus rathkii. Lineage (NCBI taxonomy): Eukaryota > Metazoa > Arthropoda > Malacostraca > Isopoda > Trachelipodidae > Trachelipus > Trachelipus rathkii. The sequence continues at coordinate 24,952 of JABUQX010026010.1, forward strand.
AGTATTATACGCCTTTAATAATTATTATACTATATATATATATATATAATTATATAGTATATATATATATATATATATCATATTATATATATATATTTATATTATATATATATCTATATGTATATATATGTTTATATTTAAATATTATATATATATATTATATTATTATCATATATATATATATATGCTTAACCGAGCTGATACGTAGCATTAGCGTCGACTCGTCTGCAGGAGTCGAGGCTTTCATGGATTCTAGTAAAGTCTTTGGACGAAATAGAACTTCTTATGGGTGGACAGCTGGTGGGTTAAATATTTCGAAAGGGAGGCTATGATTTAGGTGAGGACCTTAAATTAGCATTGGACTGCTGGAAGTGAACTAAACACCAGCCCTCCTCTCACCAAGGACATCTTTCCCATTCAGCATAGGCAGAATTTGTTGAACTTGTTCATAAAATATAATAACCTCTCCCTAGTTCTGCGGCTGTAGAGCGAATATTTAGTATTTGGTGGGGGATATTTTGAGGGCAAAGAGGTCAGCCTTAAATGCTGGTTTTAATTTTGAGCAGCTAATCTTTTTTGAAAGGTATATGGATCTCTTGTCCTTTGAAGAGAATTGGAGGAGGAATTGGAAAATCTTGAGATTTTGTAAATATTCATTCAATTTTTCATATAATTATTATAAATAAATTTTTTTGTAGGGATATTATCTATTTAGTTATTTATTTATTAAAATTTTGTGAAGTCGCACATTATTAGATGCGGGAGGACGGTGCGGACTTGCGATAGGGGAGGTTTGATGGTCTGAATAGTGCGGAGGAGCGCTAGCGGGCTACGTTTGCTCGAGGTGCGGAGGTGCGCTAGCGGACTTCCCCTAAATGGGCGGGGTGCCCACCTCTGATATTATAGTATATATATATATTATAGTATATTATTATATATATAATATATATATATATATATATATATATTATATATATATATATATATAGTATATATATATATATTAATATAAATTTATATATATATATAATATATGATATATAATTTATATATCTATATTATATATATATATATATATATATATATATATATATATATACCGTAAAATGGGGTAAAATGGTAAGGCCGGGGTAAAATGATAAATGCCGAAAAAAAAAATTAAATTTCAAAATTTATGATACAAGGTTGTAATTATTATACATTTTTTTAAAGCTGTATCTGTTAAGAATGCTTTAAACTACATTTTTAGTTAATTAAGATAATAATATAAGATATCTAAATATGTTTAATATTTTTTTGTTTTGGAGTATAAATTTTTTCATGGAATTTTGCTCTACAAACTAAGGTTTCTACATTCAAGTTTTTATTCAGATAATTGCTCCAAACAAATAAGGCAGTTGTAAAAATTATCAAGGTAAGCACTGATGATGTTAAAATTACCAAAATATGGCTAGTGTAAGAAAAATATGTCTAAAACTAAACCGGGGTAAAATGATAAGCCATTCCGGGGGAAAATGATAAATGCATTTTACCTTATAATGTTATATATTTTTGGTTGAATAAATGAAATATACGATGAAAAATCATATGTAAGTTTAACTAAAAAAATTATACTATACCATAATGTTTATTTTTATTTCAAATGTCTAGGAATTACAAAAAAGATAAAAGAATTACACAAAAAAGGGTCCAACAGGGGAAGATACTCCAAAGATGACATGGTTAGAGCCATTCTCCTAGTTAACGACGGGCTATCTATCCCAGAAGCAAGTAGAGTATGTAATGTACCTACAATGACTCTATGGAGGAGGGTTAACATCAAGGTTACCCAACCTGGGTGAAGTGGGCGTCACATAGATAATTTAAAAGACATTGTAAAAGATTTTAATTTAAAATGGTGGTAAAGTAGGTAAAATGGGAGAAAATATGTATAGTATGATACCGTCAATAAAAAAATAAATTTTAGAAAAAAACTTTTATAAGCCCCCTAGTTAGCTATAAGAAATGAATTTTTTTTTGGATTTTATTATTTTAATTTTTTAATTTTTTCTTCATATAAGTATTTGAAGGGGGCGTTAAGGCTGGGCTTTCTTTTCGACATTTGTCATATTCTCCTACTGCTTTTCTTTTCCTATGCTTGTAGCGCACCTTACTCCCAATCTTGTTATAGGTAGATAAGAAAGAAAGTACTCATTTTAAAGCTGATATTATATCTATAAAGGATGTGTACTCCATATTATTATTAATATTTGTATTTCTTTCATTTTTTTCTCCATTTACCATTTTACCCTGATTCAAAATTTGGCGACCGCATTTTTTTAAAGCAAATAAAATATTATAATACAGTTTTTCATTATTCTTTTTACATGTAATTACTCTTCAATGACTATATTTTACAAATATATTAAATAAATATACATAAGATAAACGATGTACTTGTATTGAATTTTTATTTCTGAAAATTTTGAAAAAGTTTACCATTTTACCCCGTTTTACTATATATATATATATATATATATATATATATATATATATATATTATATTATATATATATATATATATATATATATCATATACTATATATATATATATATATTTTCTATGTAAAATTAAAGTTTAGTGGCGGGCTTGGATGGAGAAGGAACGGTGTTCAACAGTTACGTAAATAAAATTTGACTATTTTGGAACAATTAAGTGAACAGACAATAAGAATAAGTATGTAAGAGCGCTCGCTAGTAATCTGTTGAATGTGAACAAATTGATACTGAACAATCTGGGGCAAGGGAAAGGAAGCAATTGTTAGTATTTGGAAAGGAAGTGTGTGGATGTGCTAAAGTATGGAAGTAAGAATGTTAACAAGTGAATGGTGGAATGAAGAGGTGATGAAAGCGGTTAAAGGTAAAAAGAAGCATGGTGAAATGTACTAAAAAGCAAATGATGAAGTCTCAAAGAAAGAAGATGTTAGGAATTATATAAGGAGGAAAAAAAGAAAATACTAAAAGGTGCGCCATACGTAGGAGAAAATAAGAGGTAAATGAAACAGTTTGGAAGGAGGATGAATGGGGCATTGCAGGGAATAGGAAGCTCTTCTGGAAAGGAAGCGCGAAAGGTGAAGAATGAGAATAAGGGGATTCTGCTTAGAATAATGAATAGGGATGTGCTTTTGTAACTGATGAAATGGAATGTGTGAGAGGAGTGTGGAAGAAACACTTCGAAACATCTGCACAATATTAACAGTAATGAAGAAGGTGAATAGTGAATGTGTGTGGGTTTTGATGGTGCAAAGGAGGAATAGGTATTTTGGGGAATGAGGTTATTAGTAAGGAGGAGTAAATGGGTGAGTGAGAAAGTTGAAAGAATGGTAAATCTGCAGGTATGTGAAAATTACTGGTGAAAATGATATCAAGAAACCGGAGGCGAGATGGTGGAATTGATTGGATTTGGAAGTTGTGTAATAAAGCGTTTGGGGATAGTTTCCAAGGGATTGGAGGAGAGCGGTAATTAGTACCCTTATATTAAGGTAAGGAGAGAAAAGGGGAACTGTAGAAATTATAGGGGAATAGTTTATTGAGTGTTGTAGGGAAGGTATATTGCTGGTATTTTGGCTGAAAGAGTGCGTCGAGTGACTTGAAGGACTGATTGGTGAAGCACAAGGTGCTTTTGGAAGTGGTAGAGGATGTGTGGGATAGATCTTTACATTGAAACAAATGATTGAGAAAATGAGGGAGAAGAAGAAATAAATTTTTATTTAGGTTTTATGGATTTGCAACAGGCGTATGGATTTGAGTTAATTGGAGGCTTATGGGCAGATGTTAGTGATATAATGGTGTTGGTGGTATGGTGGGGGGCTCTGCATGGAATGAAAAGTAATGTATGACGATAGTGAAGCCTGTGTAAGAATAAAATGGTGTCAATGTTGATTGGTTTAGGATTAATAGCGAGTGAGACAGGGTTGTGTTTGTCTCCTTGGTTATTCATTTTGTAATGGGATGGGGTTATGAAAGAATTTGAGGTGGGGTGCAGGAATGGTGTTAGAATGATGGAGAATGGAGATGAAGTGGAGGTGCCTGACCTATTAATATGCCGGATGTTTGGTTCTGTTGGCGAATCTGAAGAGAGTTTTGAGAGGATTGGTAGAGAGATTTGGAGGGTGTGTAAAAGGAGGGGCTTGAAAATTTACGTGGATAAGAGTAAGGTTATGGTTGTGAGTGAGAACAGTCTTCAGTGTTGAAGTTGTGTTAGATAGTGAGCAGCTGGAACAAGTGTCCTGAGTTTAATATTTAGGGTATATGTTGGATTATGAAGGGAACGGATGAGTGCAGAGTGGTAGTAGGAAGTTGTGCAATGGCAAGGAAGGTGGCTGATCGCAATTAAATCGTTGGTGAATGTATAAGGACTAAGTCTGGAGGCGCTAGGGTCTTTACATGAGGGTATGTTGTTCTATGTTTTTATTTGTTAGTAGTGAGACTAATGGTCTGGAATATAGAGAGTATACGATCTAAAGTTTCAATGTGTTTCAGATGGACAATCTTAGGCGAGTGCTAGGTGTGAGAAGAATTGAGATAAAATGAGGAATGAACCCTTACAGAGAAGTTGTGTGGTGTGAAGAAAAGGGTAAATGAGAGAATAAAATGAAAGTATGTTGAGAAATGGTTTGGTCATATGGAAAGGGTGCAATGATAGTCGGTTGGTTAAGCGGATGTATATTGTTAGTGTGTTGGGAACCGACCGGCCTGGGAGACCGAAGAAAAGTGGATTGAGTCGAACTAATGTTTGAAGGAGAGAAATGTGAGTTTCGTCAGAGGCAAAGAAGAAGGTGTATACCAAGGGTGAATGCGTGGGATTGGTGCGGGGGTATGGGTTGGTGGCCCACCTGGGGCCAATAGGGATGAACCTTACATTGACGATCTACCATAGTGAGCGGTACATCGCTGTCCCATGAAGCTTTAGGGTGGAATTTATCTGACTGCGATGAGTTCTTCAGCTGATTTAAAAAGGTATAAAGGGGGCCGGTAAGGCTGGGCTTTCTTTTCAACTTTTGCTAATGTTCTCTACTTTACTGCTTTTCTTTACCGATGCTCGTCACGCACCTTACTCCCTTTCTTGGGAAAATAGAACGGTAGATAAAGAAGAAGAGATATAGTATATATATATATTTATAATATACTATTATATATAATAATATATATATATATTATATATATATTATATTATATGTATATAATATTATGCTAATATCATAGTTGTAACGGTGAAGGGGGCAAACCCTGCCAATAGCCGAAAAAGAGAAAAGAAAACCCTAAGCGCAGAAAGCTAATAGGAAAGAAGTTGATCGACTGATCAGCAAGAAAGCGCCAGCCCAGCCGTTGCGCAACTCTTTTGTAGAGAAAAAGGAAAAAGAAGGAAGGATCACGGGATACTCTATTCGTTACTAAGGTGACTATCTATGAAATAAAACGCAGACACACCAAGTCCATATAAACAATATATATATAATTAAAAAAACATACATATAATACAGCTTGTGCCTGCACCATACAGTTTTTCAATATAAAAAAAATGATACAAAATATAGTAGTTAATGAACGCGGACCCGATCGTAGAGGTAGTAAAATAGCACTACCAGAACGATCAATAAACCTATATAAATATAGGAATATTCTCGCGACTGATAGTCAATTCGAGTGCAAATTTATTAAATTACTTAAATCAGAGACACGTGCAAGTGTCAGAATATATAAATGGACGAGTCAATCAGACAATCCATACAATTACAGTGGTCAATCGACGCTGACGGGATCGTAAAGGTAATAAAATTGAATTACAAGAACGATCGATATTCTCGCGAAGATAGCCACAGAGTATACACTATTCGAAAATATAAGTCGCACAACTTTAAGATGGCAGAATATGGTAATTTTCGGGTTAATAATTATTAACTCGCGCTATCAAAATATGCATATATTTAGATATATGCATATTTAAGGTAAGTTATAAAAATAGTTATTTTTCGGTTATTTAACAATTACAATAATGATAATCTTAAATACAAGCACAAGGCAATTAGCAGATTCGGGATTATATAAAAATAAATTGTTGTAAATAATGTGAATAAAATTCCCAGAACATATATTAGTCAGCCCAATTTAGTAAAAATTTAGATTATCGATTGCAACAAACTATGTGCGTTAAAGATAGTGCCGATCACAAATTAAACCATAATTAATGGAACACGTAACTTGTTCATCTGTGACCACTCGACCCTCCGGTAGCGTCAACTAAGCGGCAGCATTCAATATATGGGCCGCAAATTCGGCTATGATTCAGGGCAATTATTGGGCCGCGGTTGAACAATAACCAGATGGCGAACAACCGGCCAAGGAAGGACTGGGCACTCAGTTCATAAACGATTATGTCCCGTGAAACAATCGATCATATGATCCCAGCCGACAATCACAATGGCTCAAGCCCGGAGCAACAGCTCCCAGTTTCGATCCCTGCAAAAATGCAGTTATCAGACCTCTAACGCAACTCTTAAATTAGCAATGACAAAGTTATTTGAAAGTATTGCACCATAAAATTATAAAAGCAGGGTGCACATACCCTTTGGCGGGGACTAGAATTCCTCGATTATAACTGTAGCAGAATAGCTACTATCTTCACAATGTAGTAAAATCGAGAAATGAAAGTATCAGAATAACAATACTTCTTCATGAAAAACTTCCTTTGCACTGACAAATTTCACCTCTACTATCTTTTACTTTGTCAGTCCTAATTACCTGTATTTATAATACCTGAAAAGGACAGGTGGTAATAAGCAACATGAATAAAATGTGGGCATGCATATTTTAATATATATATATATATATTAAAATACACATAGGCCCTTCAACTTAACTTGTATTACTTGACCCCAGGACTGCCATCGATCTCCTCTCCCAGTCTTCCATTGTCTCGTGTGCACCTTCTGCTCTCCTACTTTTTATTACCCGCTTGAGATGGGCACATCACCTGGAAAGGGGAAAAAAGAATGCAATGGCAGCAGGCCCATTACATTATCCCCCACCAGAAAATGGCCCATTTTCTCAACAAACAGGAAAAAGATGCCAGTTGACCAAGTCCCAGGGTAACCGTAACATTGCCAGCTACCCCAATAAGCGCGAGAAACTAACATAATACCCCATATATAATTTACAATCCCACATTTGAGAAAAGCCATAATAAAAATTTAAACCAACAATTATCCAATTAAGAGCTTACAACATTGCTCGTTACACATAAATATTTTACAGATATAGGTTATTAATTGTATAACGTAGCATGATCTTTAACATGCAACATTATTCTTTGTATAAAGTGGGGCATGATCTTGACATGTAACATAATTCTTTTACTTATGACACGGTGCATATTACACCACTCCTGTGTGATTACATCCATAGCGAGTCAACCTCGGCATCTCCGATGACTAGAATGTTCTTCATCTGCAAATAAAAATTTTATTTTGTTTTTTTTATGAAAATACAATCTTTAGAACGCAAGCAATGGTGATATATCATAATGAACAATAAAATGAACAATAAAATGAAAAATAAGGACCTGTAAGGCAATTAGTAATTAGTACATCGGAATTCATCATGTTATCATTCTACGTTCGCTATTCGACGCTTTTCGGAAAGCACGGCTGCATCATGATATATACCACGAGATTCTCTCTGCTTTGTTGCTTTTGTGACGCAGATTTACGTTTTAATTAATTTTTAACCTTACTTCTCTTGCAGTACGATTATGTTAAATAACATTCTTTTTACATTTTAAATATTTTTCTCAACAAATAATTTATTTATTTTTATTTATTTATTTTTACGGTGCTAACATTACGTTTTTTCGCACTAATAATTTGTAAAAAAAAAAATTAATTACTTTTATCATAGATAAATAAGAATTTATTTCGTGATTAATTGTTTAGCTATGTTATTTGGCCTTCGGCGCTGATACTCCAGAGGCACAGCCATGGTATTGGATAACTCCGCTACCGCCCCCCTGGATCTCGTATGCGGCCGTTGGTTTCTCACCTCCGGCTCCAGAATATCAGACTTCTCCGGCTCCGGAATGATAGCAAGCCTCTCCGGTCCCCCATAGGAATCATTCATATACTCCCCAGGCAAACTCTCACACTTGCTCTCATGCTCGCTTTCAGACGACTCTAAATCGTACAGGACCCCCAGAGAACTATTATGAGGGGATGACCGTAACAACTTCTGCACCTGAGGGCTAAATCCCTCAAATGCTGACGTCCGACTCCACGAACTTTCCAACTCCCCGAAAAACTCCTCCCGACCTTCGGAAGACTCCATCTGAACCGACCCATCCGCTAACGGCGAAGCGGGTTCGAACTGAATCAGCGGAGCGGTGAAAGAAATTCGCCGATTCCGATAAGGACGCGCCGAAGGATGTAATGCGGACATAGGAATCCACAATCGGGACTCCGAACTCGCAGACTCAATAAAACCCTCCTCAATAGGATCCATGCGACCGTGATTGTTGGTAGAACCAACAACGGAGGATCGACTCGGACTAGAGAACGACTCCTCAATGAGTTTTGCCACACTGCCACTAAGGTGTTGTACCTGATCTAACACTACAGAGGATCGACTCGGACTGGAGAACGACTCCTCAATGAGTTTTGCCACACCGCCACTGAGGTGTTGTACTTGCTCTAACACTACAGGCTTCATCATCGCGTCTAACCGCTCTTGATTCTCAGCCAAGTCCTGCAGAGCAGAATATTCATCACACGAAAATGGGGAGGCCTCAAACCCCAGGAAATCCTGTTCTTCTTCCTCCAACTCCACGGCATCGAATAACTTCGGCTCCTCTGTCACCAAACTACTGTCCTCCCTTTCTTCCTCTGGTGACAAAATATCACGTACTTCCCTAACTTCCTCCTCGCACCCATCATCTGAATGCAACAGTAAGGTCTTAAAATAGTGGTTTTTCCTCAAATATTCAGGAACATCCACCCACGGCCGTAACTGCGAATAATGTGCGGTTACCTCTTTACTTTGAGGCTCCAGAGGATAGCGGGGAAATAACATATGACAGACTATTAGAATACACCTTGAGAACAACAAAAGGACCAGTATATCGGCGTTTAAACTTGTTTGTGACCAAATCCCCTGGAAGATGAGTTTTATAAGCAACTTTATCCCCTTTTTTATATGGAGCGAATTTAGAAGAAGGTTCCCTCCAATATTGTTGCAAACAAGGATTTCTGGCAAAAGTATGCGCTCTTTTTAATAAAACCTCGCTAGGTGTCGCTTTAATGGCAGAATGCCACGTATTATTATACAAAATCACGGCCTGAGGCAACTCGGTATCCCAGGAAACAGGATTTTCCTGCACCAACATCCGTAAGGTCTGCAGCAGAGTACGATTAACCCTCTCGGTAACCCCGTTGCATTGGGGCATGTGGCTTGAAATTACCACGTGAGAAATACCAAACTCTCGCAAGACCTCCTCAAACGGTTCACCCATAAATTCCAGCCCTCTATCACTAAGCAAGCGGTCAGGGATATATGGCAGAAAAGGTAACAACTTGTACTTAAATGCATTCGCCACAGCAATACTAGTCTTCTTGACAAGTGGTACCACTGAAATAAATTTTGAAAAGTGATCAATGGCCACAAAACAATAACCATTATTACCTCTTGACCGTGGCAACTGGAGCAAATCCACTGCCAACAAATCAAAAGGATGATTTGAAGTAATTTTTAGAAGTGGTGGTTTCACACTATTTGGATTGGTCTTGTTCTGCTGACAATGTGGACAACTTCTACACACATCAGCCACAACTTGCACCACCCTCGGATTCCACAAGTCTTCGTATATGAGAGAGATTAACTTGTTCCTCCCCAAATGACCATACTCATAATGAATCTGACAGACTACAGCAATCAAATATGAAAAGGGAATTATATATTTCCTACGGTCCCCCAAATTGAGGCATAATATATCACCCTCCAAGGAAAGTTTATCACCCACCGGCTTAAATAAACTTAAGGTCTTAACCCACTGCGGAACTGGGGTTTGAGTTTTAACCACCCTAACCAGTTTCCTCAGAGTTGGATCCTGTTTTTGTTCTCTCAAAATAACCTCACTGTCTATCGTAGAATTAGAAACTAGATTATGATCTGCATCAGATGAAATATTGAGACTCTAACCTTTACCATATTCACCCGGCGATCGCTGCTATCGTCTGGTGGTACATGCTTTCCACCATCACTTTTAATTGGCTGCAGCAGATTATAATGTATACCAGATACACACCTCAAAGAACATACGTCGCTACTTTCATCACCATAAATTAAGGGAGTAGACGTATTATAATACACGTGCACCTGATATTTACAAAGTTGGGCAAATGCCTGAATTACTTCCGGAATAGGCATCTGTCCAGGAAGTCTCATAAGTCTCAGCCTTTTCAAAATATTCCTACCCTGCAGATTATATTTACTCGGATCTTTTAAAAGTTCGTCAACAACTACTTCTCGTATGTCTACGTGAGCACTCTCACTCCCCTCCAAGCAAAGCGCGAAACATCTGAAGAGCGAATCACCCCCCCCAGGTACCTCCACCTGCCTAAAACCCCTTGGGACAGTGAACTGCTCACCCAAGCAGTTAACCGACTCCGACTCCGGTAAATAATCCGATTCCACTGCAGAAAGTGGTGAACGTGACAACGCATCAGCGAGGACATTCTTCCTCCCACTAATATGTCGCACTTCGTAGTTATACTCGTTAAGCTCGTCTAACGTCCTAGCTATACGCCCATCAGCGGCCGACATGTTTTGCAAATATTGGAGCGGCTCATGATCGCTAAAGATCACAAACTTTTTCTCATTGCAGAGAAAGGTCGCAAGGCTTTCACTGCCCTCCGTAAAGCGGCTAATTTGCTCTCCACGGTAGAATACCGCTGTTGCGTTTCTGAAAAAGTCATTGAAATGAAAGCTATAGGTCGAGATTCGCCATCCTTCTGCTGCGATAGCACTGCCCCAGCACCGATGTCAGAAGCATCGACATGGAGTTCTAAGGGCGGAGAATTCAAACCATAATCCGGAAACGTTAACAATGTTGGACTTACCAACGCTGACTTGAGCACTTCAAACGCTGTTTGACACTCCGGCGTCCAACGAACCACACGTCCGCCAGTCTGGCACGATAACGGCTTGCCAATTTCGGAACAATTAGGAATATGGCGACGGTAGAAAAAAAAAAAAAAATTACCATGCCTAAGAACTGCCTCAATTGCTTAACTGTCTTAGGCACTGGAAAATCAAGAACTCCAGATAAGTTTTTCTCCAGGGGAAGAATACCCTGACCACTAATAAGATGCCCTAAAAATTCCACAGACTCCCGACACAACTTCGTCTTCTGTGGCTTCAATTTAAACCCATTAGCTTGTAATGCCTTCAGAGCTTTTTCCAGAGAGACCAAGTGCTGCTCGAAAGTGCGGGACCTAATTATTATGTCATCCAAATAAGCCATGACCTCTGACCAGGGAATTCCTGAAAGAGCCAGCATCATGCCCCGTTGGAAAGTGGCTGGTCCACCCTTCACCCCGAATGGCATCCGAAGAAACTCATAATGAGAAAGAGGCGTTGAAAATGCAGTCTTTTCCACACTATCCTCGGCCATTTCAATTTGGTAATAACCACGAACCAAATCGATTGTGGTAAAGTATTTTGAACCCGACATATTATATATCGAGTCAATCAGGTTAGGTAAGGGAAAAGCGTCATCCTTGGTACATTTATTTAAGGCCCGGTAGTCGATACATAGACGTAAAGAACCGTCCTTTTTTCTCACTGGCACAACAGGAGCAGAATAAGGTGATCGACTTTTACGGACCGTCCTTTTTTCTCACTGGCACAACAGGAGCAGAATAAGGTGATCGACTTTTTCGGATGATGCCGCTGTCCTCCAACTCGTAACACTGTCGCTCGATCTCCTGCGCTAATGGCCCTTGAAATCGACGCACAGGTACATGGATGGGTCGATCAGTGGTCAATTCAATATGGTGCTGCACATTCTCAGCCAAGCCAACATCATCATCTCCCGTACTGAGAACAGAAGAATACTTCAGCAACAGATTAAGAAGTTGCTCCTTTTGCGCATCGTCCAACGGAATATCCGAAAATTCAAATTCCTCAATAATCTTGTCTCTAGTCCAATATTCATGCATATGCGGTTCGCTGGAGTCCTCCTCAACAGCTTCCACATGACCCACATTCACCTCAGCGACGTCAGAAATTGGCAGCACTTTACCGACCAAGTAACCTTTTGGCACAAACCTTGCATGGTCACTGTAGTTACACACAGCTACCACCGGCGAATTATCATGCGAGATTACCCCAGGAAGCACTTCCAAATTACCATCCCGAACCCCCTCCAATAAGAGCGTGTCCTGAACGTATGGACAGCCATCCAGATTTATTGAAATAAATCCACATTGATAAGCTTCCAACTTGGCATTCTCTTGAGTGCAAATCTTCATTCCTTCAACACTTCTCATAGAGTCCTGTGCTATTACCTTAAACCGCTCTCCTTCGCGACTAAGCAACTGATGTGTTGACATATCGGGGAGCAGATTATTGGCTCGCAACAACGGAACTCCCAACACAAGGGATTCTCTCAAGCACTCTGAAGGAACCACATAAAACTCGTCAAAACCGGTGACAAACCCGCTACGGAACCGCAATGCAAGCTTGACCATCTGCGTAACCCGGACAGTATTGCGACCAATACCACTGATTGTTCGAACTGGCGATGAAGAACGCCGCACGATATTGGGAAGTCTTTCCAAAACCGATGAATTAATGAGGTTGACGCACGCACCATTGTCAACAAGACAAGGATACATCCGGTCCCCACATCCAACAATGAGCACATCGACATGAAGAGGTTGGCTATCTACATTACTAAAATGGACTTTAACCTCTCCAGTATTAGATAAGGGGTTGTCTACATCAGAATACAGATCATTTATTTGCCCCTGAAGCTCCGTGGCCTGATCTAGAGTCACGGGGCTGTGGAGTTTAAAGGAGCACCACTGCACGCGCCTGGTTCGTGAACCTCGTCACAAGTGGTGCAACGGTTTGCTTTTGGCCTGGCCCCCTGATTATTTCTTTGGGGCTTAGGCGAAGGTCTCCGCGAAGTTCGCGCAGAATCCTCTCGCCTTTGGCAATTTATACCAAAGTGGTCCCCAGAACAATATGGACACACTGGTGTTTCCGCCCGTGAAGGGGATTGATTATTTTCCTTTCTCTGCTGTAATTTCCTGCATTCCTCCCTTTGATGTCCCTTCGTTCGACAGAACGAACAGATGTTCTGATAGAGGAAACAGTCATCAATCGTATGATTTGTCTTGCCACAATGATGACAGAGCTTAGCTGATCTTCGCGTGTTTTGCTGGCTGGCCTGGGCTTTCCTAGCATTTTGTGGGCTTCCCTGGGTCCTTCCAACATTACCAGAATTTTTCTGCTGACTTCTTGGAAAATTATCATTCTCTTGATGCTTAGTCTTCTGAGCTTTGGGTGAAGAAGTCTGCCTAGGAGCATAACGGTTCACAATTTCGTTCCATATGTTCTTCCTCGGTGCAGAATCTTTAGGAGTGACATGAGATATGGTGATGACCTCGGACTCCACCTCATCCTTACCTTGTTCTATGCCGAGTTCATTGTAATGCTCATTGGCCAATCGTACTATCTGATCAAAACCTAACCTTTGGCCAGTTCGCCCCTCGTGATTCAAAATATAATCACGCATTCTCTGTTCCACATCCAGCGGCATATTATACAAAAAGGCGCGGCGTAAGTTGTCATGTGTTCGCATGTTCATACCAGGGTACGCTCGACTAGCCAGTTGCTCAAGTCGTAACGCAAACATATTAATACTTTCCCCAGACTTCCTCTTAGCCAGCATGAACTCCTGTGTGGCCTTTTGCTTCTTCATCTCAGACTCATGATTCCACCATGTGATTAAAGCACTCTTTACAGCAGGATATGAATCTTCATCTTTAGTTAACTGCCGATACAAATCTAAGTATGATCCGCCCAGGTAATTCCCCAAAACTATCAGCCAGTCATCATGTTGGTCTGGGTAGGTGAACTCACAATATCGTTCAAACCTCCAGAGAAATTTATTAAAGTCTTGTCCATCGTCAGGCATAAACTTCGGTGGTGGTGCGGCGCGCGGCCGAAACGCCCGTGCATGCAGCTGCGTCAGCAGAGTAACTGACTTAGTAATCATCGTCAACTGAGCCTGCATAGCTTCCAAAGGGTCCGGTCTCACGGTGCCAACACTACTAGATGGAACCCCACCAAAATCAATCAATGGAACTGTGGAAATTGGTGCAGTATAAGTTGAAGTAGTCACAGTTGATAGTGCGGGTGCGCTTTGGTATGATGCACTTGATATTCCAGTGGCAGAATACATCCCACCACCTTCACAACCAGTAAAGCCTACTCTAGGTAAGTGATCTTCCTAAGCTACCTCCGACAACCTCCGATGCTCTAGGGTTATCAACTTCCCTGGACAGCTGAGAGCTATAATTGTCTCGCTCAAACGGGAATCGAAAACGTCCCTCTGCAACCGGTGGCTTGCGTTCTCGCTTGCTTTCCATCTCTTGCATCAACCTCTGCCTCTCCGCTTTCTCTTCATTCAACTGCCTTTGTGTCTCATTTAGAGCAGCTGTCAACCGTTTCAACTCTTCCAAAACCAGATTTTTCTCCTCTACCTCTACTGGATTCCTATCTACTGACCCCCCTGTGGCCATCCCCCCAGATGTATTGGGAAGGTGTAATGCCCCAGAAGTATCAATATCATCCATTCCACTTACATTCTCTGCGTTCTCAGACATACTGAAATATTTAAGCTTGGGGATGTAAAATCACCCTATAAGAGTCTCCAATAGTAACAGAGTATCCTGGCAAGGTCGCCACTTAATATGTAACGGCGAAGGGGGCAAACCCTGCCAATAGCCGAAAAAGAGAAAAGAAAACCCTAAGCGCAGAAAGCTAATAGGAAAGAAGTTGATCGACTGATCAGCAAGAAAGCGCCAGCCCAGCCGTTGCGCAACTCTTTTGTAGAGAAAAAGGAAAAAGAAGGAAGGATCACGGGATACTCTATTCGTTACTAAGGTGACTATCTATGAAATAAAACGCAGACACACCAGTTCATATAAAAATATATAATTAAAAAACAGACATATATACAGCTTGTGCTTTGCACCATACAGTTTTTCAATATGAAAGAAATGATACAAAATATAGTAGTTAATGAACGCGGACCCGATCGTAGAGGTAGTAAAATAGCACTACCAGAACGATCAATAAACCTATATAAATATAGGAATATTCTCGCGACTGATAGTCAATTCGAGTGCAAATTTATTAAATTACTTAAATCAGAGACACGTGCAAGTGTCAGAATATATAAATGGACGAGTCAATCAGACAATCCATACAATTACAGTGGTCAATCGACGCTGACGGGATCGTAAAGGTAATAAAATTGAATTACAAGAACGATCGATATTCTCGCGAAGATAGCCACAGAGTATACACTATTCGAAAATATAAGTCGCACAACTTTAAGATGGCAGAATATGGTAATTTTCGGGTTAATAATTATTAACTCGCGCTATCAAAATATGCATATATTTAGATATATGCATATTTAAGGTAAGTTATAAAAATAGTTATTTTTCGGTTATTTAACAATTACAATAATGATAATCTTAAATACAAGCACAAGGCAATTAGCAGATTCGGGATTATATAAAAATAAATTGTTGTAAATAATGTGAATAAAATTCCCAGAACATATATTAGTCAGCTCAATTTAGTAAAAATTTAGATTATCGATTGCAACAAACTATGTGCGTTAAAGATAGTGCCGATCACAAATTAAACCATAATTAATGGAACACGTAACTTGTTCATCTGTGACCACTCGACCCTCCGGTAGCGTCAACTAAGCGGCAGCATTCAATATATGGGCCGCAAATTCGGCTATGATTCAGGGCAATTATTGGGCCGCGGTTGAACAATAACCAGATGGCGAACAACCGGCCAAGGAAGGACTGGGCACTCAGTTCATAAACGATTATGTCCCGTGAAACAATCGATCATATGATCCCAGCCGACAATCACAATGGCTCAAGCCCGGAGCAACAGCTCCCAGTTTCGATCCCTGCAAAAATGCAGTTATCAGACCTCTAACGCAACTCTTAAATTAGCAATGACAAAGTTATTTGAAAGTATTGCACCATAAAATTATAAAAGCAGGGTGCACATACCCTTTGGCGGGGACTAGAATTCCTCGATTATAACTGTAGCAGAATAGCTACTATCTTCACAATGTAGTAAAATCGAGAAATGAAAGTATCAGAATAACAATACTTCTTCATGAAAAACTTCCTTTGCACTGACAAATTTCACCTCTACTATCTTTTACTTTGTCAGTCCTAATTACCTGTATTTATAATACCTGAAAAGGACAGGTGGTAATAAGCAACATGAATAAAATGTGGGCATGCATATTTTAATATATATATATATATATTAAAATACACATAGGCCCTTCAACTTAACTTGTATTACTTGACCCCAGGACTGCCATCGATCTCCTCTCCCAGTCTTCCATTGTCTCGTGTGCACCTTCTGCTCTCCTACTTTTTATTACCCGCTTGAGATGGGCACATCACCTGGAAAGGGGAAAAAAGAATGCAATGGCAGCAGGCCCATTACATTATCCCCCACCAGAAAATGGCCCATTTTCTCAACAAACCGGAAAAAAGAAGCTAGTCAATTGCATCCCAGGGCAACTGTAACATTGCCAGTCACCCAAGTAAGCGCAAGAAGACAACATAATACCTACATATTTGTC